>VXBB01009104.1:380898-391838 GCA_013399915.1 Illadopsis cleaveri | reverse complement strand
AGTCTGCAGTGACAGGACAGAGGACAACATTTTTAAACTGAAAGAGTGTAAATTTAAACATTAAAACAAGTTGTTCAGAGAAACTATGCATGTCCCATCACAGGAAGTATTCAAGACAAGTTTGGATGGGGATCTGAGCAATCTGATACAGTAAAAATTGTCCCAGCTCATGACAGAGGCATTGGACTAGATGGTATCTAAGGCTGCCTTCCAACCCACACTTTTCTATGATTCTAAGATTCCTTGCTCACTGCAGCCTCTTCCAAGCAAGGTGCATGAGTTTTGTGCTTGTGTGCTGTTTCACTGTTTTACAAAGGGCTCTCTGTACAGTGTTCTGGTCAACAATTCACTAAAAAGCACTCAGGAATTTGGCAAGGGATATATCATAATTATTACCTTTTTTTATTATGCTTTTTCACAAATATTCTTGAGTGAAAACAGGGAAAGCATCACCTGTAGCTAGCAATAAAATTGATAGAAGTTAAGGTAAAGTTCTTATAAACTGATACTGCAAATTTTTTACCAGTCTATGAACAAGTGATTGGAAAAGTAAGTTAGCAATAACCCTGGAACAGAATACAGCAGCAGCTGAAAACAAATTAGTTCAATGTATGTTTCAAATTGTGGAAAAAAAGTTACATTATATCTAGAAAGAACAACATTTAAAAGTGACATACATGCCCCCCTCTTATCCCTTGCACATTACCACTTTAGAGATGGATCTAACTTGCTTTTTTCAAATGTGGATTACTGGCAGGATTCACAGCTTTCTGAAACTGTGGCAGTGTGATTTACAGTGTTGCCAGGGATTAACATGCTCATGTCTCCAAACTCTTCCAGATCATTAAATTTCCCTTATCAAAGGAGGCATCAAGAATTTATGTTTGGAAAGTTTCTGTATGCCCTTTATTATCTCTAATTGCTCAGGTAAAACAGAGGTCAAATTTGTAGCCTCTGAACCATTGCAATCAATGATTATTTTCATCTGGTGTAAATGAGACAGGTACCTAGAAATGGAGCATTTGATACACCCTGAATTTTATGAAAAGAACGGTAATAGATGAATAGTGGTGAATTGCTTTATGAAAGTAATTCACAATTCTTCAGAAAAGGGATGCTTTGTTCTTGCAGTGGCAGTCCTGTTTTGGAAAGCAATAAATAGTTCAAGGAAATTGTGGGAAGCATGAAATTTATCTGCCATTATTTGCATTGTGCTTTTCTTCCCTATCAAAACTCACTCACAGTTATATTTTACACCAATTCTTACCATACCTGCCTGGGTCTCTTTATTTTATAATTGCTCACCAGAGCTATTGATTTCCTTCTCCCATACACTGCATGCTATGCACATACCAGATAAAATTTGATATTCTAAATGAAGTGAATTTAGTAGTTTTAGCTCAATCTCTAGCCAACAGCAGATAAAAACATATGCAACACTGCTCAGTTGACACAATTTCTTTCATCTGTGCTGAGGAAATGCACTGGAACATATCCAACACTGACAGTAAATTGATTTGCACCCTTGAGATGCTGGCTACTCCTGTCAGAATTGAGTTTGTTGACAGATGGCAGGCAGCGTGGAGAAACTTTCAGTGGAATTGCTTATATGTTACCCAGAAATAGGTAAAAAATCAAATAGGGTATGGTGGTGGAAGAAAAGCTGAATAACTGGATTTATTACAACCTCAGATTTCTTCACTTTCTAATGAAGTTTCTGGTTGTCCGAATGGAATGATATTCCAACACTTTTTAAAGTTATTTATTATTTTTCCCTTTTACAATCTGGCTCTGGAATGTTTTTAAATACAGAAATTAAAAACCCTGTCTGACATACAGATATTAAAGTAGGCATTTGTCTGAAAAAGGACACTGCGTATACTTAATTTAAATTTTAAAAAAATAGAAATATTACTGTAGGAATATTCTTGTATCTGAGAAAACATCTAAGCAATAGACACTGAACTTTCTACTTCTGATTTTAAAATTAGGTCCTAGATTTTGTGTAAAATCTTTCCTCTCAGAATGACTACACATAATTTATTTTACCTCCTTCTAATCAGAGCCTGAAGACTAAAGTCCTAAATTTCTTTATTACCTAGGACATAGCTACCATGTTTCATGCTCACACACTGATTCCATAAGTCAAGAGTTAGTCTTAAAGGTGTCAAGGGCAAAATTATGACAAAACGGTCTGTCCTACCTAATATTTCATGTTAAAAATATAAGAAAAGTTATCAGACCATTTCCACGTAGTTCTACTGACATCAAATTAAATTTTGAAACCCCCTTTAAGATTTAAGATTTCTACTAGAGAAACTACATAGTAAAAACAAAGTGTTAAATGACAAGCAAATGTGAAAATTTTGAGGGGCTATGAAATATTCTGCCAGCACTAAGAAAGAATGAATTGTCAGTTGACTTTATTTTACTTACATTGATGGCTAATAGTGATATGGAAAGAAATATCCATACCTCAACTACTTGCATCCCAAACAAATTTTGTGATTTTAAAATGGCTGAACCAAGCTTGGACACTTCAAGAGGGGAACAGCTAGCTACCTAAGAAAAAGAAAACATATTGGCAAGAGACAAATAAGAGACAAAGTAGATAAAAGAAAAGAAAAAGGATAAGAATGAAGGAGCAAAGGAATAATGAGAAATGACAGCTGTGAGAGAGGCTTGTCCATCCTCTTAGCTGTAATAGTGTCGACAAAAATTCATATATTCAAATAATGGGCTTGTTAAGCACTAAGTTCTAGGGACAGATGGAACGGAAGGGCAAGGCAGAAACCCTTGAATTAGAGAGCATGTAATGCAAATATGTTTATATAAAATATACATACATACGCACATGTATATGCACATATATATAAACATATTCTGATTAATTACAGTCAACTCCTTTTTTTTTTTTTTTTAATGTAGATGGAAATTATACAGGAAATAGGTTGGTGAGACCAACTACTCTGCCTCCTGGGCAGTTCTCCTGACAGCTAGCTTCCTGAAGAGTAGACTGCCAATCTTTCCAGGACATCTGATTTCCCAGCTGTTCACCTGGTGAGCTGCTGGCCTCCCAGGCACTCCAACTGGCTGCTCCACAAGCTCTCCAGCTGGGGTGGGGGTTACCTGAAGTCACGGAAATCAAGCTCTCTTGCTAGAGTCTGCGCTGGTTGGGGTGTGGAAGAAGATTTGTTTTGTAAACTCTAAAATCTTCCCAGTGTTTTGGCAGCCTGGACAACATCTACATTTCACTGCTCTCAAAAGAGTATCTATCAAAATTTGCAGTGGCACACTGAGGATCCTAGTTTTGTTGTTTCTTCCATGCTGTTTTTCCTTTAAAAATTGATAAATTTTGTTCCAAGTCAGAATGAAGAAAAAAAAAGTAGCCTGGATTTCTTGTCAGAAAATAATACCATTTCTTTACCATGTCAGTGGTAAAAAGACATTCTAATTTCAGAGAAGGGAGAAAATCATAAACATATTGAGAAAATGCTTCAATAAGACTGTTCAATTTTATTCTGAACAGATTTAATTCCAGGGGACATTTTACAAAGTTTAAAAAAAATGAAAATGGAATTTTAGCAAAACATTAAAATCAGAGTCCCCTTGTGTGAAATTAGGAGAAAGTAGCCCTAAAAATCACATATCTAAAAGAAGGAGGTATAAAACTGTCCTTGTAGATTATCTTTTAGGCTTTTTCTCAGGGATACAACAAAGAAATGTTTTTCAAGATGTATCTCTTAATATTTGGGTCATTTGCTGTTTTAGATCAATGTCTGACTGTCTTGGAGTCACACTGGGCACCTCTCCTGCTGCCAAAACAATTCAGAGCATACTTGGAGGGGTGAGATCACTAAATGGTGAATTAGATCATACTTCCTCCAGAACTTTAAGTTTTGCATAGACTTTTATCAGAGTGATAGTTCATATTGATTTCTGACTAGAAAGGGCAGCTGCATATGAAGAAAAACACTACTGAAATTTTTAAGTGTTACTGAACCAACACAAACACAAATTAATGAGTTATTTTCTCACACTTCTTAGCTTCTCTTTTCTCTTCTCACTGTTCCAGTAAAAACTGAGGGGAAGAAATTTCATTTCCAAGTGATTTCAATACCTGGTATTCCAAAACAACACAAGTGGGTTAGGAACTACTTGTGTGTGTCAGGTTGCATATTTAAACATATTCATTGGGATCATTTTTGTTTCATATTATTATCAATTATCTGCATGAAGGGATCAAGTGTATCCTAAGTCAGTTTGGAGATGGCAGCAAGTTGGGTGGGAGCACTGATCTGCTGAAGAGCAGAAAAACTCTGCAGAGGATCTGGACAGGCTGGATGGGTTGAGGCCACAAGGTTTAACAAGGCCCAGTGCTGGGTCCTGCACTTGTGTTACAACAATCCCAAGCAGTCCTGGGGGGAAGGAAGAGTGGCTGGAAAACTGCCCAGAGGAAGAGGACCTGGGAGTGCTGGTCAACAGCTGGCTGGGTATGTGTGCCCAGGTAGCCAAGAAGGACAATGGCATCCTGATCTATATCAAAATTCCTGTTGACAGCAGGTCCAGGGAAGTGATTCTTCCCTTGTATTGGGCTCCTCACCTCTAACCCTGTGTGCAGTTCTGCAGCCCTGACTGCAGGAAAGACATTGAGGTGCTACAGGAAGTCAAGAGGAGGGCAACGGAGCTATTGAAGGGTTTGGAGCACAAGTCTTATAAAGAGCCAAAGAGGGAACTGGAGTGGTTTAGTCTGGAGAAAAGGAGGCTCAGGGGAGAACTTCTTGCTCTCTACAGCTACCTGACAACTGTATGTATGTTCCCTCATCTTTCAGAAGGAACAGAAACGCAGTCAAGGTTTCCTTGCAAAGAATAACAGATGCCCATCTATGGCTAGGCAACAGAATTCTGCTAAAGCACTACTTATCAAAATAGTTATATCATACATTTTCTTCTTGCCTCCTATTCTGTCTGAATCATTAAAAGAGTATGTTTTGGCTGTTCAGATCACAAACATATTCTTGCAAAACTATGCTTCCTCTTTTAAGAGTATGGTATGATATGTTATGGTCCTATATGCCCTAAAATTTATCTACAGAAATTGAACTGAATATTTCCATATGACCTCACAAATCAATAAGTGTAAAAGTGATAATTAACGAGACTCGAAGAAGGGATGGAAATCATCATAATGGCTACAATTGAATTTATCCTTCACTATGGGAAGGACTTTTCCTAGTTATGACTTCTGTAGTTCTCCACCCTCATAAAAGAGATGTTTCCCAAAAGAAAACTATGCACTCAGCTTAACTAGTACTGATATGGATGTATTCTGTTTGGGTTTTTGAATTTATACAATTTACACAAACGTTAAAGCCAACAAGTAAGGTATGAAATCTTCAGTGTTAAAGGAAGAATGCACAGTCAAAAGTTGTGATATGTATTTATAGTCAGTACATTTCAACAACATCAAGTAAGCACTGATCACAATACAGGTGGTTCATCTACGCAGATTTTGGAACTCATTTTAAAAAGTGAGCCAAGCTTCAGCAACTCTGGGATAGGAAACCCAGCTGGATGGAAAGCTTCAATCACCTCAGCACTATGTTTATTACTGGGCTAATAAGGAGAGTATCAGTTCGTACTGTGCTGTGTGTTTCAGAATCTAAGAAAAGGCACCTACTTTCATGGAAGGAGAAAGGCTGTCCTTGCAAATAAAGCACAGTGTTTTCACCCTTCACTACAATGCAGCTCCCTACAGAAAGGTCTGGAGTGCCTTGTGTGAGCACAAACAGATGTTCCATAGCAGCACAGTACAGGTGAGTGAATATCTGTCATGACAGCTTTCTGTGAAACACAGTTCCCTTAAGGTTGTGTGTGTAAATACACATGTGCATGGGTATATATACGAAAATATTCGAAATGGTTGAATTGATAACTTGAAAAATGCTGCATACAACTCTTGACTGTGTCATTTTCCTAAATTAAAAGTAGCTTGATATCTACACGGACAGAAAAGGGTTTGCACTCAGCCAGCATAGACACGGAGGTGCAGAAATTGTGATTTCAGGTGGTGAGTTGTTGAGTTATCTGTGAATGGGTACTTTGGAAAGAGTTCTTTGCAGAAAATTGTCTCAGACTTCTTTTCTGATTAAGAATAGCTTTTCTCATTTTCTTCCTGAATGTGCATGCATGCTTCATTTTAATAACATGCCTCTGCAAGTACTTGGGAAACCATTTGTTTTTTATTTATTACAACTCCTGAGTATTCCAGTGCTGAGTTGAAAAAGTAACAGGCAGAGAAACAATTTACTCTGTAACAATTTACATTTAAATTCATTTACAACAAATGCCCTTTGTGTGTGCAAGAGGTTTCTGTAATTGATGACATCCTATTGTACAAACCACACAGAAAGTAGCTGCCTCATGATGTCCAAGCTGAATTGTAGGTGGTGGCTATGAATATTCATTAATTCCTCTGCCTATTTGAAATATCATTTGATAGGGTACCAAGTAGCTGCAGCATCTACCCGAATCCCAGGAAGCTGATAAAAGCCAGCATTTTGCTGAACTGGGAAACATGATATCAATATTTAAATCAGTGCAATATATGACACAATATTATATCCCCTTAATTGCACAGTGTGGAAAAAGAATTTTCATTAAAACCAGTAAGTGTTTTGGATACTGAGAACACTAAATAACCTTCAGGTATTCCAGTTTAACTTTCCTTTTTTCTCATCAGTTGCATAGTGTGCAGACATGCAATGATTATTTTTACTATTATTTCCTTAATGTTTTAAGAAGTATGTTAATTAAAATGGTTTTGATAGCAAATATTTTGACCAACAGGAGATTTCCATTTCATTTAGTTTTCCTATGGCTTCTCTTGTGACTGAATATGTGTGTGTGTGTTTGTGTTTATTTTTCTACCAGTAGAAATACTATTTTTTATTTATCTACCAGTACATTGTTTTTAATCACAGAACACAGAGGGGAAGAGGAAGCTGAGGAATGGATTTTGAGGGAGGAAGAAGAAAACCTGAAGGAACAACCAAGGAACAAATGAAAACTTAATGAGACTACAGATAACATGGCCGTGGTTGGAGGTGCTGGGGGAGAAAATAGTGGGCTCATGTAGATTGATTCTGTGTGATGGACTGTGGAGGGCTCTGAGGAAAGTAAGAGTGTGAAGGAATGCCAGATGAAAGTCAGAAAGGAAGCATGGAACAGACAAGGACAGAAAACTGAAAGAAAATGAAAAAATGGGCTGGGAGAAAGCCAATATAACCTTGATGAATGAGAGGAGCCTCATTGCATGTTTTTGGCTGTGGGGAACATTGCTCAGAGGTCAAGAATGACTTTGGTAGCAAGAGCTATCTTAAAAAATTTTCTAGCTAAAAAACAAAGGATTTTCACAAAAATTTAAAGGAAGAAAATATACAGGATTTCTTACTTTGTCATCTGGCAGTCATTGAACTTTTTGAGAATTAACTAATTAGAGAAAATCTTTATTAATGCAGAGAACTGTCAATCCATATGGTTTTTATCTTGGAGAAGGCAAATTCATCATCTTTCAAACTGGTTATATGACACTTTGGAGACACAGAGTTACTGTACTAGCAGTGATAGATTTGCAACAGTAGATTCATCATGGTGCTGAAAGATGTCCATGTACTCCCTTTAAGGGTACCCTGTTTCTGCCTCTGATTTTCCATGAAGGGAGAAAATTTGCAAGCAGGGCCTCAGGGATAGAAGCAGGATATTTTCTACAGACAGCACTCTGCAACTGTGCCTGAGCATGGTGCTAGTATGACAAGTGAGCAACTGTCCCCACTCCTAGGCAGATTCAGAAGAATTTTCTCTTATGGTCTTTCCCTCCTTGAGGTCACTCAGTGCAAAATCAAGACAGTCTGATCTGGGATCACGGTAGGACTCTACTTCCTGAGCAACCACTCTTCAGGACTTGAAGCCCAGATTAAAGACATGCTAAAGACTTGGGCTTGGTTAATGAGATGCTGTGTGACTTTCTGAGTGAATGAGTTGAAACTTCCTGGGGTCTGGCCCAGATTATTGGACGTCTTTGAGTTTCCTTGAGACTCAGCCCGACAGTGACTTGAATGGAAAGAGAGACAGCTTTGATCCAGTTGTCCAAAAAGTACTTTTAATAATACAAAAATAACAAACAATAAGGCATCCACTGTATTGGACTGAACTGGGCAAAGCAGTACGAGGGGCAAAAAGCACGAGGTCAAAGGTGGAGTCCAGGGGCAGACAGGGGTTCTTATGCACCAGCGGTGGGAGGGGAGTTAAGGTGTGGTCTGAGGGAAGGGTCCAATAGGGGACAATGATTAGGAATATTAAAATTCTTGCATCAAAAATCAACCTATAGTAACACAGAGAACTGATAATTTTCTGGTAACAATTAGCATAGAAAGCATGTCAATCAGCCTTCTGCTTATGGCACTAAGAATGAGGTTTCCCAAGGCATTTTTCCAGGGTTTTCTTTTTTCCTGGGGAAACTGCTCTCTACTATGAGTAGTCACATCTTTTATCTGAGCTACATGTCCTAATGAGTGGTCACTCAGGAAACAGGGTGGTCCTGTGATCTTAGAGGAGAGAGGCCCAGGTGCTCAGAAGGTGGTTCAGGCATGTGTCACACTATATAGTCTAAGTTACCCATTACTGTAACTCAGTGGCACAGTTTTTTGAGAACTGTTCATTTTTTTTACATAGATCAAGTTTTTGTTTTCTCAAAAGCCTGCACCACTGGGATGAAGTACTGAGGTACTAAGGGTCTGTCTGATAGAAAGCCACACCTGTGAAAATACACCTTAAAATATACATTAAATGTTTTTTCTGTATTCTTGCATAAAACAATAGCATACTTGGCTCTCAAATGCCATCTAAGGACAACTTGGAACTCAACTCAGACAGATTGCAATTATTTACCTTTAAGTCAGCCATTAATGGCACATGCTAAGATCATAATGTTCACTTTCCATTCATACTTGTCATTTGTACCTTTTTTCCTTTTCCTAAGTCACAGTCATAATTCTTTTTATTATGGATCCTGTGTAGTTCATCAGACTCCATTCCCATCCCCTCCAGTCCCTCCCTCCTGTAAGGAAGTTCAGCAGGACTTGTTGCAAGGATTGATTATTAATGATCATGTTAATTATTATGTTTAAATGTAGATTATGAACTGACTGAACTGACAGTGTCCTTAGTCATCCCCTCAACATGTTTTTCTTTTGGATTTGAAAGATATGTGATCCATAGTTTACTGAGTGTGATGGTTTCAGCTTGGGTTGGTTAATTTTCTTCACAGTAGCTTGTAGGGGGCTGTTTTAGGATTTGTGCTGAAAATAATGTTGGTAATACAAGCATGATTTTGCAATTGCTATGCAGTGTTTACACTGAGTCAAGTTCATTTCTGTTTCACATCCCACCCCACCAGCAAGTAGGTTGGGGGTGCTCAAGAAGCTAGGCAGGACATTCCATATCATATGGCATCATGCTCAGGATGTAAAGCTAGGGGAAGAAGAAGGAAGAGGTGGACCTTTGGAGAGATGGCATTTGTCCTCCCAGGCATGCATCAAGCTTGATGGAGCCCTGCTCTCCTGGGGATGGCTGAACACCTGCCTGCCCATAAAAAGTGGTGAATGAATTTCTCATTTTGTTTTGCTTGCAGGTGTGGCTTTTGCTCTGAATATTAAACTGTTTCAAACCCTGAGTCCCTGAGTGTTGTCATTATTACTCTTCCAGTTCTCTCCCCCATCCTACCTAGGGGTTGAGCAGCTGTGGGTGGCTTTTTTTTTTTTTTTTTCTCAGCTAGGGTTAAACCACCACACTGTCAGATATAGAGAGAAATAAAAATTATTGGGTGTTAGGCCTACATAATTTTACTCATATTGCAGCTTTATCAGAGGTTACAAATATACCAAGAAAGGCAAGAGGTTACACACCTTTCTCTTACTTAGATACTGCTTAACATTAGCCTCTCCTCCTTTAAAGCAGCATGGCCCTGCCCAAACTACAGGCTAGAAATGATCATTATTGTTTCAACATGCTAACACAGTCAGACTGTGGGACTAGTTATTGCTGCTCTAGACATCGCTTTAGACACAGAGCCATTCAGGGTCCCAACTGGACCAGGCTCTTGTNGCTTGTAGGGGGCTGTTTTAGGATTTGTGCTGAAAATAATGTTGGTAATACAAGCATGATTTTGCAATTGCTATGCAGTGTTTACACTGAGTCAAGTTCATTTCTGTTTCACATCCCACCCCACCAGCAAGTAGGTTGGGGGTGCTCAAGAAGCTAGGCAGGACATTCCATATCATATGGCATCATGCTCAGGATGTAAAGCTGGGGGAAGAAGAAGGAAGAGGTGGACCTTTGGAGAGATGGCATTTGTCCTCCCAGGCATGCATCAAGCTTGATGGAGCCCTGCTCTCCTGGGGATGGCTGAACACCTGCCTGCCCATAAAAAGTGGTGAATGAATTTCTCATTTTGTTTTGCTTGCAGGTGTGGCTTTTGCTCTGAATATTAAACTGTTTCAAACCCTGAGTGTTGTCATTATTACTCTTCCAGTTCTCTCCCCCATCCTACCTAGGGGTTGAGCAGCTGTGGGTGGCTTTTTTTTTTTTTTTTTCTCAGCTAGGGTTAAACCACCACACTGTCAGATATAGAGAGAAATAAAAATTATTGGGTGTTAGGCCTACATAATTTTACTCATATTGCAGCTTTATCAGAGGTTACAAATATACCAAGAAAGGCAAGAGGTTACACACCTTTCTCTTACTTAGATACTGCTTAACATTAGCCTCTCCTCCTTTAAAGCAGCATGGCCCTGCCCAAACTACAGGCTAGAAATGATCATTATTGTTTCAACATGCTGACACAGTCAGACTGTGGGACTAGTTATTGCTGCTCTAGACAT
>VXBB01009104.1:351109-380863 GCA_013399915.1 Illadopsis cleaveri | reverse complement strand
ACACAGAGCCATTCAGGGTCCCAACTGGACCAGGCTCTTGTCACATACAGAAAAGTATTGAGCAAACAAAACAGAAGCTCAGTACCTTAAAAAAAATCATATTTTTTATGTCACTCCATGAGGAATATGTAAGATCAGTATAAAATCTGAACTCTTGCATGTCAAGTGTTCTTCAGGAAACTCTACATAAGTTGTATGAGAAGAATGCCCACTTGCAGATACTGAAAAATACTATAGTTCACAATCTGTCTCACCTTAACCTGCTTGTGATCCCATAAGACAGGAAATACACATTTAGACAAAACAAATAGGTTAACAGGTCTGTAGACGTAAACAGAAATGACACAGCACTGGTCACCATAATAAGCCGTGGTCTCGGTGCACCTGGCCATTGTGTTTCCATTGTTTAGAAAAAGGAAAGCGAGAGAAAGGGACAGCAATGGGGAAGTTCCTATCAATAAAAGGAAGGAATATTCCAAGTTTGAGAGAGGTAGCATTTGAGACAGCACAAAGATCTTTATCTGAAAACATAAAGGCAAAGGGTATCAGTCTCATTGACCAATCAAAGAAAGAAATGTCTTAAGAGTTTTGAAATTGATAAATAAGCCTACTTACAGGCTTAGGATTAAATTTTAGTAAATAATAGTATGATTAGATGACGTGTCAAGTAGTCCAAAAAGGGCATGAATATAATAAAAGTAGAGGACTTAGTGGATACAAAGAATTAACAAGAGAAAGAAAAAATAAAAGATACAATTACAGATTATAAAGGATATAATTACAAGTACATACAATTACCAGGAAAAGATACAATTATATTCCCTGCAGAAAAAACATCAGCACATTTTCATTTTCATTTTGATATATTTTACATATTTATACGGATTGAATACAAATGTATATACCTATATGCATATAAAAATATAAACACCCCTAAAATATAATATGTAAGGCATTGCCATATATATGTAGAGACATTAAATTTTTAAAAATGAATGCCAGTCTTGTATTTGGTGACTTATAAACAGTTACCCTAGATTTTGGCAAAAGCCATGCATCTGAGGAGAGAACTCAACTGCAATTTTCATAGCACCTCACAAGCCCGTATTTTCTAGAAATGGAATTCTTCTAAACATTATCATGCATTCTCTAAAGATTTTTTTTTCTTTGCCATGTGCTGAAAACATTTCAAAACATAGTTAGTGCCTGAAATGCTTACATTTAATTGGGAGTGGTTTTAATGATACAGTTTTCACAAATTCCCAAATATATATTCTCACTGTGTTTCTGCACTGTTGGGCTTTTCTAATTCCTTACATGTACACTTCATACTGCACTGAACACTAAACAGAATTGCACTAGAAAAATCATAGCTTTAGGTCCATTGATGTGGCTTGTTGGGATTCTTTCCTTGTCAGTTTGATGCTTGTGCATTATTTTTTTCATAAAAAAACATGTTTTACATACGACAGCTGAAGATGCCTCTGCAAAATGTTTTTGGTTAGAGAATGAAAAGTGAAAAGAGTCTGGAGAAATTGCATAGTGGATCATAACCCTAATTCTTAAAGTTTTGGCTACAAAGAATAACATAGCCTGCTGTATAGGAAATATAATTTTCTAGGAACATATACACAGTCATTTCCATGTGGTGACTTTCTTTTTCTTTAATTGTTCACTCTATATTAAACAATATTAGCTTAAATTTATTTTGATTACGAATCCCAAGGAACAAATATTCTAAAGCGAGTATTAAAGTATACAATCTGTATATGAAACTGTAGCAAGGCATTTTTGTCCTATTTTTACATGACAGCAAACTACAGATTTTAATGTGAAAATCAGAAGTGAAGCAGGATTGCGTGTAGGCATTGGGCCAAAACAGAACTGTGAAAATTTAAACTCTTGTGTAGGCTGCAAGATTACTTTCTTGTCTCGATGGTGTGATTTTCGGACTTGATGTTTCTGCTCACTGTTACCACAATCTGTATTTCAAGAGACAATAAATTTATTAAGATAGTGTTTTCTCTAACATTCTTATCATTGTAAAAGATTTTTTGTGTTAATGGAACACCACACAGAGATATTGATTTGCTGAAAGTTCAGACTTACCTCTGCCCTTTCATGATTTTGTCATGTTTTGTTTTAGCATTCTCTTCCCTTCTGTTCTGGGAGTCACTTTTTCAGGTCAACTGTCAGTCACATGCAGGTCATCACCAGAAAATAGGAAAAAAAAATTCAAACACAATGCACACAATGATTTTGGCTAGAAACCTGAAAAGTTATAAAATTTTCATAATATTATGTGGAAGTAATTGCATCTTGCATTGTGAGATCTTCACATAAAAATTAGTGTTCTGGTGACTATATACTTCATATCTAGAATTCCATTGAAGTTAATTATTAAGAAAGAACAGTGATTAAAGGATGTGAGTAAATGCACATTCTTAAAATACTTATCCTTTTTATTAAAATGATTAAATCTGCATCTATTAGTCCTATGTATAAACTTACTCGTATAACTGAATATGTAGATAAGATCCTAAGTCAAAAGCTAAGTCACAAATCCAAAAATTAGTGTCGCTTTTGGAGTACTGCTTAAACAAACAAAATTAGTACAAAACCATTATTTAAATGCAGCACAAATTTACAACAAGCCTAATTGATAAAACACTAAATAGAAAAAGAAAATCACATTCATTGCTATATTGTATAAGCCAGTTGCGTGACTTAGTGTGTGTGAAACAGAAGTAGAAACTGTTGGCAGAAATTCCAACTAGTAAAGATAACATGCAGAATTCATCAGAGTCCCACATGAGTTACCAACAGATGATGCCTATGGCCATGTAGATTTACTTTTTTGTCTGACAGCAAGAGAACATAATCTGGCTTTGAGGTGATCTTTTGACTGCCTCTTACATCTTCAGATCTGAAGCTTGACCTGTGCCCCATACCCCATCATCATCTTTTATGAGAGCCAGAATCCCTGGATTTGCAGAAAAACTACTTAAAAAAAAATAAAATAATTGGCCTTTTGATGTTCTTGGACATGGCTGTATTAGACACCAAACTGTTTCTTTTCTTTATTTTATTGGTGATAAGCTTAACTGTTGCACAGTGGGGCAGGACTCCACAAAGTAAAGACAACATTCTTTCTGCACCTCACTGGTGCGTACAAAGGGTTTTGAGGCAAGTAGCAGAAACCTGTATTCATTCATTCCTGCACAACAGAATGTGAGTATTCATGGCAGGTGCAGACATTTTTTAATACATGATTGAAGAGAAACCCCACAGGCAAAGAATATATTCCTAGCTAGCTGAGTACAGAGATCTTAGAGTGATAGGTGCTACAAAAGGTGTTACGAGTGATAAACAGAAAAAGCCAGGACTCTTATAGAGAAAATAATTACAAAATGTTCATGAGTAGTTATTTCCTACTATGGTGCCCAGTTGGAGCATAGGCACTTAAGAGTATTCATTGTTTATTGAATATCTTCAGAATCCAGGAAGCTTCACTGACCGGCAAGCTTTTTCTGATTGCCTGGGAGGGGTTAGCCTCTTGGTTCTTGCAAGTCCATCTCCTTAACTTAGGCACTATGCAATGACATGTCCATGCTTCCAAAAGTATATATTTATTTAGTAGCTATCAAGAAAAACCTATGGGACAGTTTTCAGCTTTTCTTCTCCTTGAAAAGTTTAGATTGATAAACTGACTAACATAAACGGGTCTAGTAGAACAATGCCTAAATGATAACATGGGGGCTAATTAAGAACAAGAGCAAAACATAAGAAGACAGATAATATCTTTCAGTAAAGTCTTCCGCAAAAAACAAACCAGAAAGATTTTTCCTGCAAGAGAAATCAGCTCTATCAAAGTTACACCTATTTCATGACACAGAGTATATCCAGTACCTACCTGTGAAGTCATGAATGGAAGGCACCAACCAGTTCAACAAAGAAAAATAGAATCAATGCAGGCTATTGTGATGAATAACTTTAGAAAACTTTACTGTGAAGTTCAATTCAACAAAGACATCCTGCTGAGAGCCGCTGCATTGATAAGGCCTGTTGTGGTGTACAATTGAGCAAAAATATATTCAGACATTTTAAAACTTCACTTTTAAAACTTCCCACTTCTCCTAGAAGTGAATGTCAGTTTTCTCAGGTGCCCTGAGGATGTTGGTTTAACTTTTGTTACATTGACAAGCTTAGTTGAGCAGACCCACACGTACCCACTTCTGCACCCACTCCTGTATGCAAACTCCCCACATGTTCAACAAAGACACAAACAGTAAGGAAGAGATATGTGCCTCCACCTTAATCTATAGATGTGACAGGATGAGGAGAGAGCAGCATGCAAATGACTCATCTGGAATGTGACTGCTCTCCGGTTTGTGTGGCATGGTCTACAGTTTGCTATGGGATGGATTTTTTGTCAAAGATGGAATTTTTCAGCCATACCTGATGTGACTTATAAGTTATGCCATGGCTCCACTCCTGCTATCGCTGCCAGCAGGCTCCTCATGGTGCAACTCAGGAGACTTCCCACTGCAACACTATAAAATTGGCAGCAGGTAGAGGTTGTATCTCAGTCACAGTCATGGTGCTGCTTGGGAACAGGATCAGTTCACATGGAGTGATACATGAGAAAATAATTCTTCCTAGAACTAGGAGTATGGAAGCATCAAGAAAAAATTTCAGGACAGCTCCAATAGCAGTTTCATCTGCTTAGTAAGAAATTTTACATCACCTAAGGTAGTCTAATACTTATTAGCTCAGAGAAAAGAGAATTGACTTCAATAAATATTGTGCTAATAAAACACCAACAGATGTGTTACTCTACAGATGTGTTTGAATGACACTCTTGACCCCATCAAGATAAGCTCTAGCACACACACAAAACAGTGCTTGACTGGTCTACAAAATATATAATTTTGCACCTAATCAACTCTAGCATTTCATGCTTCCTCTGGCATGAAGCAGCTGGAAGACTTACACCTCAAAAATAAGGGAAAGAGATGAGGATATTCCAATATGAAACAAAACAAGATTATCAAGCTCTTTTTTACCTGTTATTACTGATTCACTGGAGTTTTCATACTGTCATCCATGATGGATACAGTTAATTTTTGCTGTTTTGTATTTATATTGCAGGTTGTCATTTCTGTCATTAATCATAAACATAATTGTAATAGAGACAGAAATGTCTTTTCCCAGACATTTAATTCTGAAATACAATTATCCAGACTTCCTGCTGTTAATGGCATAGAATTCTAATTACTTCAAAATGAAGCCATTATTCATAAACTTCAGGTTTGTAACACACATGTTTACAGTAGGTGGAAAATACTATAGAATTCATCATTGTGGAGCTCTTATTTGCCACAGGCTTATTTAACTACTGCCTTTGTCCTATCCCATTAAGGAATGATAAAGTACTCAACTCTCTGTTTACATAGAAAGCTATGAACAGAATTCCTCCTTCACAGACAATGGGCATTCAAATTTTCTGCCTTTAAATAAAGTACAGCTGTGCTTTTCTGTTGTAGGAAGTCACTTGAAGTTGGAAATGGCAGTAATTTAATTAGCAGTCAACATTTCAGAATGAGATAATTCTAAAAGTGTTTAATATATAATTAAAATGGAAAATATATTGGACAATGCGACCTTAGATTAATAAGGTTAAAAGACAAAAATGTTGAATTGAGTAATTTTCCTAAATTTTCAAATATAAATCGTAAAAGAAGTATGTTTGATACTTGGTTTGTTTTCATAAAACAATGCTCAAATTTGGAGAGCGAGTACCATTATTAGCACGTAAAGAGGTAAAGAAGATACAGAAGGTACAAGAATATACAGAAAAATGGAAGATGCCTCAAATATAAATTCATTTCGGCTATGAAGTTGAGCAGTAAATGATTATTCAAGTAGAATGAAAATTTTTAAAAAATATACTAAAAAAAGAAAGACACCCATCCCCAGACACGTTCTATAAAACAATAGAGAACAGAGAAAATACTGAAGATTTCAGGTTTTATGTCGCTGGGATAGACGGGTCACCAATGCCCTTGCCGAGGTTCAACAAGGCCCAATAAGAAGAAGGAAACAAGGTAAGACAGGTAGGTACTTCCAGGGAATGGCTGAACCCATTTGAACAAAGTTAACTAAGGCAGGAGGGAAAAATCACCTTCTAAAAGGGTCAATCTAAGTAACAGTTGACAAAGTCCAGTTGAGTTGACCAGACACTTAGTTTAAAATGCCAAGATGACCCTTATATTCTTTGACAATGTGAACCACAAACCACCCATGGCTACCAATATACCAAAACATCTCAATTAATGCCAGACATGTGAGCTGGTTCCCAAAGACCCTAGCAGCTGTGAACTAATTCTTCTACTGCTCCACAGCAGAAGGAGGCAGTGATCTCAGAAGCCATATTCAGTTCTCAAAATTTGAAAATAAAACATTGATTTTTGTTAAGTGCTTGCAAAATGTCTAATTGTACACACTGGAATATGAGCTCATTCATTGTGTTTAATCTTTTCCCTTGCTGTGTCCTGGTCATACATGATATACCATGAATGATAGACAAATAAAATTGCTGATTTTACCTTATTTCCGCTCCTATCTTCTCATTCTTATCATGTTTATAGTTCTGAAAGCTCAATATTTCAACTGAATAATAACATAAATGATGAAAAGCTGATGAAAATAAGGACCAACGTGTAAATAAAAAAAGGCAATGAAGGCAGACATGGGATCTTCATTTTGTATCTTATTTTCACACTTCCCTTGTATATTCTGCAAAACTTGAAAGGCTGTTAATCAATAAATTGTGAGGGATTCATTGTTCCCCTACATTTGTGTTTGTTTTTCATTTTCACATCTATCCAGGAGTTTCAGTGCTACACATAGTGACAGGCATTCACATATCATTGCAAAGGAACTATTAATAGGTCAGCCTCCATCTTTCCTGACATTCAGTGCAGTTTGATTTGGGGGATTTAGATCTATTATGTTAATGTCAATTTTAATTTGATTCCCGTCACTGAAAGCTTGAAAAATCATGGATTAAGATTAAAATAGAAGAAAAATGTGTTAGTATAGTATACTACTGTTGAACTTTTCCAAAATATGTACTCCCACAGTTATACCCTATTATAAGAAGGAAGCATCATCCCTGTCCCAAAATTACAGTTAAGAAAAAATCTAGCATATTTAAAAGTACAGGTCCAAAACTATTCATAGAATTTGGAGAGCAAAACCTCATTTTGAATGAGCTCTATCTACAACATTTTTCTGACATACTGCTACAGTAAATTATATGTCCTTTTTAAGCTTTGATTGTAAAATAGAAGACTTCTAAAAACACAGCAACATTTAGAGAGATGACATGTCACTGAGATGTTTGCTCTAAGTGGTTTTATATCAAAGGTTTGAGTAGCTGTGCACAATGTATCAGCTTTAAGGAAGCTTAGATAAATGGTACAGATGAAAAAATACAAAATGGAACAGTGAAGAAGTCACTTTAAAAGTTTATGTTTGGACTAAGCACATATAGCTTGGCATACACTTGGGGTCTGTTTGAACTTAAGGTTAGTTTATCTTAATTATTTATTTGGTTTCGCTGGGATGGAGTTAACTTTCCCATAACAGCCCTTATAGTGCTGTGCCTTTTATTTGTAGCTAGAATGGTATTGATAACACGTCTGGCAGCCACCCAAGGTCAACCCACCACAATGTAAAAGGCTATTTGGAAAGGTACTTAACTTTTTATTTCCTCACCTACATTTTTCAATAATTCTTTTGTTCGCAGCTCAGACTTTAAAGCCAAGTTATTAGCAGACAGGGGCATCTATGGGGTTTTTTTTCTCTAAAGACTTGTATATTCAGAGCTCAGAAATGTTACATAGCTTTCATTAAAAATATGAAACAATCACAAGTTGACCATAAATGTATTTGAGTTAGCTTCTCACTTGAATATTTACATATGTTTATAAGGTAGGCCTGGAGAAAAGGAAGTTCAGAGGAGAGACCTTCTCACTCACTACAATTACCTGAAAGGAGAAGACGTATGGGGATTGATCACTTTTTCTAAGTAACAAGGTGGAGAGAAAATGGCCTCAAGGTGTGCCAGGGAATGTTTAGATTGAATATTTAGAAAAATTTGTTCATGCAAAGAGGTGCCAAGGATTGGAACAGGATGCCCAGGGAAGCAGTGGAGTCACCATTTGTGAAAATATTTACAAGATATTTCAGTGTGATATACTTTAGTGATGGACTTCGCAGTGCTGGGTTAACAGTTGGACTTGAGGATCATAAAGGTCTTTTGCGCCCTCAATGATTCCACAATGACTCTGTCATTTACAGTACCTGAAATAGATAGTATGTCTCCACTGTTCCCATTGCAGTCACTATGTCTTAGAATTTCCATTCATGAGACATAATACCCTGGACATATTTAAAAGACTGCAGTAAATGTGGTATTTAGGTACATGGTTTAGTGATGGACTTGGCAGTTCCATGTTTATGTCTGGATTTAATGACCATAAAGATTTTTTCCAACCTAAATGATTTTATGATTCTTCTCTAGTGACCAGTTCAAAAAAAATCTCTGTTTTTCCTTCAAAAGAAATTAATTTAAAAAGCACTGTGTTCCATACTCTCTCTGGAAGTACACAGTCAAAGTAACGTATTTTTAGTCTTTACCTATAACTTTAGTTAGAAAACAGACTCAGTCGTTCAGAGCTGTTGCATAAAAGATGAATAAAATTTCATCCTTTGGAACTGATTTATACCTTCCATTTAAATCTTTAAGACAGATTTTTGAGTTTATGACAACATTTTAAACCTGATTTGTCATTCATCTGTATAAATTTTAGTAATTTGGATTCCTTCATTATTTTATCTCAGACAACATTTTTCTTTAATTTACTGTTACAGCATTCTTCACCTCCAACATATAGAAGTTCTTGCTGCAACAGTCAAACCCCCAAAAACAGGTTGCCACAAATTGCTTTCTGAATTATATTTATTACTTCACCAAAATGATGATCTGGAAGTGATTGATAAATTGCAACTTAAACTTATAATTGAAATAAAAAATTCCATACCACCTCAAATTGCAAGATTTGATTTCAGATTCTTGAAATAATTTTCAAGTTAGTGAATAGCTAGACTAAGAAAAGGAGTAGTAATAGAAAATAATAGTCAATTTATTTCACATTATCACATAGTGTGGACGTAACCAGGCTGTCCAAAAGCCATGCTTTGTTTTGACTGTATTTCAAACCCTTTTGGAGCTTACAAACATAGCACCTATTGTTTTATAAAGACATACACATTCACAGTCATGGGACTGGAACTTGAACATCTCACTGACAGTGTAAATGACATAACAGCTATGCTACAAACTCATTTCTTGGAGTCTGGCTCTCCATTTTATTGAATATTTCAGCATCCTGTGCTGAGTGAACTGGAAAATCAGTAGAGATTGATAGGCTTCTCCCTCCCCTCAGAACAAAGCCTGGCACAAGCAGGAGTTGAAAGATGCATTGGAAGTCTTTTACTGGGTGAAAGGAAACTTCTCCTTTAGAGAACACTCTTTCTGAGTCTTTCCCACACAAAATTACTCAGTGAAAGAATTCCTAGTTCATGGACAGTTTTAGGGTTACAGCAACTGCACTGCTAGATGAGAACATTTTCACCAAAAGTGTTCCCAAAGATGTTATTGCACTCCACACAGTTGCTATAGACTTGAATCTAGACTTTTTACTTTTTTATATGCAACTTTCACTTAGAAGATTTATGATACTGTAATTCTATCTTGTATTATAAGCAATTGATACCCTTTACACATAATTGACTTTATTAGTAATTCTTATTTATTCATTTTCAGTAAACAAATAGCTGAATACGTAGTTCCCAATGGTTGTGGGTTTGTTGGTTTGGGGTTGGGTTTTTTTCCTTCAATCTCTTTGAAGGTACTTAAGAAGCATCTTAACAAAAATCTTTGGCAGCCTCATGATCAAGTGACTTGAAAAACTGAGCATGGTTTTAATTCTGCTCCTCTTAATATTTGTCAGATTTCTTAAATACAACATAAGAAGAGAGGAAATTCTTATTAATGCGTTTAATATTCCTGAGCTTGGCTGTTTTATCTAATTTTCCACAGTGCTTCTATCTTCAAATTTCATGGAAAACATATTCAATTTTCATGAGTTTGTGTCTTTTGCTGCCTCTTTATAAAGCATGGCCTCTTGAAAAGGATGAAATCTCTGTCTGTATAAAGCCAAGATCATTACCTCTACTCCACTGGAGCTTTGCCATTTCATCCCAGTTGGGGATCAGTCCTCAGATTTGTAACCTGAATTGAGTATTTCATGATATGTGTTTCCACAAACTTTCTGATCTTTTCCACTCAAAGAAAAATACAAGTTCATTTAAAAAATCCAAACCTACTGTCCATTCAGAGGATAAGAGACACAAATTAGTGCCTCCACTTCACTTTTGTCAAGACAAAAATGATTTTCAACTTTTGCAAAAATTTGATGTATAAACAATGTTATACATGTGGATAGGCACATACCTACAGAAACATACATGAACAAATATATGGAAAGTAATTTGTGAAATATTTATATTCTTCCTAGAATAAAAAGGCTTCAGGGAGCATTAATGCTCCTAACATGAATATGGAGCTTAGATATTAAAATTCATGAGGACCTGTCAACTGAACTGATGCAAGCTCTATTTGCCAGAAATACATGATGACATTGCAAGCTGGCAAAGATGAAAGCAGCTCAAGAAAGCTCTTCTTGGTGCTATTTCATCCCCTTGAATGTCAAACAAGCTGTCTTTCACCAATCTGGAGCTACATACAGAGCGTAGTTCTGTGCTGTTTGGTGAAGGTGTTCTCCTGAGTGCAGGGGATGTGCCTCTTTCCCTGCTTTCCAGACACCAGACGGCCCAGGTTTTGCAATGACAGTAGACTGCCAACCAAATTCTGTATTTACTCAAACATACGTTGTCTTCTCTTCCAGATGACTTGTAGTGAAATTTAACAGGCGTCATCCATATGTTCACATTCATATTCCCCACAATACTTGCACGGAATATCAGCAGGTCCCTTTCAGAAAGCTTTAAATGGCTTCCCTAACAAGGGAAGCACTGTGCAATACAAAAATTACCTGCCAGAATCATCATCATCCTGCTAACAGGACTTTGTTAGTCAATATAAAGATTCAATGCAAAGAGCTACTCAAACATGTTTATCATGGTGAGCAATTTAAATTGTGGACCATTTAGAGTTAATACCTTACTAGGGAAGTTTATTCAAAAGTAGTTTAAAGTCTACATCTTTGTTTCTAAGAAAGTTCTTACAAAAATCAATAAATCATTGTTCTCTGCTACAGCAAATACTGAGCACAACATGATACGTTATGTGCAAACATCTGGAATATCTGAATTCACAGATGGTAAAGATACTGGACTAGAAAACCTGGAGTATTTTTAATATAAGTTTCATTAAGTTAAAGTATTATTCCTCTCATCTAGAAATTTTACTGTTTTGTTTTCATGCAGTGAACCACACTGAAATTACTTTTCCAACCGCCTCAAGTTATTTCAAAAATTTCTGGGTAACGTTTTTCACTGAATACTAAGTAGATACTTGAGTGAACCATTCTCTGAACAAGTCATTCTGAGGCACAAATAGGAACCATATATTTTCCCTCTTTCTGTCTCTTCTAAGCATTCAGTAACACTGATAATTTCAGATAGCTCATCTGATTGCATCAGCAGCCTGGATTAGTAGCTTTTGTTTTCCCTTATAGTCAGTGATCACAGGTAAATTTTATGGCCAGTGGAATACAGTTTTGGAGAACCCCACCATGTTGAGAAACTCACTGAGGCCTTTAAGAAAACTTCATGCCCTCTCAATGCAGAAGAAAATTCTGAATAGAAAAGACATTATTTTTTAAGGGCCGTAATAATGAAAAAATCAAGGAATGAATATCTGATAAGATGAATGGCTGGGCCTGAGGTGGTGAGTCCCCTTCTTTGTCATCTGGAAAAATGGTAAGTCATATTAGATAATTTTCAGTGTTTCCAGCTCCCTTTGGACAGGAATCTACATCTCAGAAAATAATGGTCACTGAATTTTTCCACATTTTATGTGAAAAGTTTCAAATTCCTTTTGAAACAAATTATTTCTGACCTATAAAAAGGAGCAGTGGAAAATGAGTTTTACTAGACAATGTTAAGTCTCCTATTCCCCAGCATGTCAGTTATTATTCACATTTATGAAATAAGAGAGGAGGCTGATGTTCTTACACTATTCTTATTCTTACCAGTTTAAACTTCAGCATCTATAATTCTGTTTTTGAATTGTATACCTCCCAGTTCATAACAAAGATAACATAGGTAAGCAGAAGTCCTTTTCTTGAAGCAGATTTTCATGTGGTAATGTCTGGCAATGTCAATGACTTTTTGTAAGAGAATCATCTTTCAGGTTGTGCTGCGAGGTAGACCATATTTGCACACGAAACAATTAACAGCTGAAAGGATTGATTTGCCCTTACCTAAAAGGATTTAAATAAATAAATAAATAAATAAGGTCAGTATTGCAAAAAACTGCTTTAGTTTGTATTCTGTGGCATTTGCAGATGTAGGGAGGACTGGTGCCTTGGACAAAGGTGCCATATAAAGATAGTAGAGGCATTGAAGTATTTGCAGTTTGTATTGCAGACAACAAGAAATGATCAGCAAAGACTGATGAAAAGAACAAGCAGGAAAGACAAATGGAGCGGCACTTCGCTACTCAGATCATTTGGACAAACACAGATACACAGATGTGATACCATTAAAATATTAAGTTTATCTATTTCCAGTTACTGTGTTCAGATTTCTAATTTTCTGCTATTAACTATATTTTCTATCTACACATCAAATACCACAAGAGCTCACCAATTGTATCAGTGTTCCCCTGTGCATAAGTTATGTAATGTAGGTACTCAACAATTTCAAATATTTTCTTGTAAAATTTGCTGAAGTTAGAATATTTCTCTATTCAAATCTGTCTCATTGCTCACTGGGAGAGTCATTTGACTGTGAACTTCTACTGTCCCAACTACCAGGTACACCTTTGCCTGACAGTAGATAAAAAGGAAGCCCTGAATCTTTATTGGAAGCAGGAATATCAGGATCTAGCTCCCAAAGTACCTTTTTTTTTCCTTTTTCCTTTTTTTCTTTTTTCTTTTTTTTCTTTTTTCTTTTTCTTTTAACACAGGAGGAAGCATAGTAGGACAAAAATCCAACGAGATGGTTGTTTTTCTAGCCGCGAGCTTTAGTCTACTTATTAGATTTCCCCTACAAATAGGAGGAGAGAAATAAACAAAGGCTGCTCTGCAGAGAAATTCAATGTAGAAAACTAAACTGAACTGAACTTGGTGGCTCCTTCAATAGTTAAGTGTCTTAACTTACAGTATGTAACAGTCCACTTTTTCGCAGAAAAAAAACTAAACAAACAATTTGGCTCTTATTTCAGTGCTCTGTACTGGAAAACAATTAATTAAAAAAAAGGGAGAGAAATTGTGAGAAGGAAAACAGGAAGAGCATAGTCTGACTAATCACAGGTTACTGTGCTGTTCTCATATATTCAGGCTAAAATTCTAAAAAGTCATATATGTCTATAAATGCAGATATGTAAATTTTGTTATGTATACATACAGGTATGTATTTGATTCAGTGATACAAAGTAATATATTCTGTGTTTTCAAAATAAATCCAGGACCCTTTTGGAACACGAGTATTTATCTGCGTGGCTCTTTCATACAATAGCACCTGAGAGCTACATGTACAACCCTGGGACTTTGTGCCCAGCTTTTAACTATTTGAAAATTAGGTTTCACAGTTTCATTTAAAATTTTTACAAACAGGGAAACTTTGTCTAGGGCAGCAGAACTCATGGTTAGTATTTTACAGATGAATAAAGAAACAGCAGAAGGTGTTCTCTTTCAGGTCAATTTCTTCCAAAGAAGTCTTTCTGCCCCAGTAATTTTTTCTTATAAAATCAACTGACACGGCATCTTGAAAACATGCTACCTCTGCAAATTTACCTGGATTATTTAGCTGCTTGATGTTTCACTCTTTAACAGGGTTTTCAAGCAGAGAACAATACTATCCAGAAGTTCCAAGCAATATGGTTTTGTGTCTTCCTTATGACCTATAAAGTCACCCGGACTTCCTTTCAAGAAGAAGCAGCCTTTCCTGTTACTGAAATGTTACTGAACATCACTCTGCAGAGAAAAGTCTTGGTTGTCACTTTACACATGTGCAACTATCATGGTTTAACCAGAGCTGCAAATAAGCCCCACACAGCTGCTCACTAATTCCCCTCATGGTGGGATGCGGAGAGAAGAAGAAAAGTGAGAAAACAGATAGGTTGAGGCAACACAGTTTAACAGGTAAAGCAAAAACCTCACACAAGTACAAAGCAGAAGAAGACTTTTATTAATCATTTCCCATGGGCAGCCAGGGGTTCAACCATGCCCAGGAAAGCAGGGCTTCATCATGCATAATGGTGACTTGGGAAAGCAAAAGTCATAATTCTGAACATACCGTCCTTTCTCCTTATTTCCCCAGTTGTATATGCTGAGCATGAAAACCTGTGGTGTGGAATATCCCTGTGGTCAGCTGGGGCCAGCTGTGCTGGCTGTGTCCTCTCCCAGCTCTATGTGCACCCCTACCTCTCTGGCAGGTGGAGTGAGGTTAAAGGCAGAAAAGGCCTTGACTCTATGGAAGTACTGCTCAGCAATAATAAAACCATCCCTGATGTTTTCAGCACGAATCCAAAACACAGCCCCATATCAGACAGTATAGACAGTATGAAAAAAATTAGCTCTACCCCAACCAAAACCAGCACAGCAACCAAATTTCCCAGCTATTAACTCTGTTTTTCTACAAGTTATACAGTTTAGAAATAGGCTTCAGAGCATGTGTTCATGCAGGCATATGCAATCCATTACTCTGCCTTTCCAGGATCAGAGAAATGTGTTACCACGGTTCCTGTACTGCAAAAAAACCGAAAAAACAAACAAAACAACACAAAATAACAAACAAACCAAAACAAAATAACAAAAAAACCCCCACAAAACAAAACAAAACAAAATAAAACAAGTCATATCCTTCTGCAAGAGAAACAGCTATTACTCTCAAGCAAACAGTATTATTACTATTAAATTTAATTTCATTAATAACGCGGCATTTCCCCTGGATTTGACACAATTTGGCTTCTGTTATACTAAGTGTCATAGAATTCAAATTATAAATCACAAGATATGTTCCCCTCGCAAAATTCCTCTTGCCATGGGAACAGTGGCTCAGCAGGCAAGCCTGGCTGCACATGCCATGACTTGGCTGGTTATGATCCACTTTCTGCTGAATATCTGGGCACTGATACTCCACCAGTGAATTCTCCAGTGATGAGGACATGCTAGGATCTTGGAGAGGGGAAGCTTGGCTCTGCAGCTTTTGGTGGGTTGAAAACACAATCACTAAAATTTCTCAAAATTGATTGCAACATGCTGGCAGACAGTCCCCACTTATAGACATCTTGTCTTGGGAAAACGTGAACTATGGGGCTTCCTTGTTAACTCCATCTTGCAAAGCCAGTGTGAAGATACTTAAAATAGCAGAATTTAGTACTTCGTGTTTGAATTACATGGAGAAAAAATATTTAGAATAACAATTTCTATTTAAATTTTGGTAGCCTTAAATTCTCCTTATTTTGAATGGTTTTCAATTGCCCATATGCAAGAGCTTATGTTCTAGATGATGCAGAACTTCAAAGGTCCTTCAGCTCATCCTAGTTGTCTAAATATTTTCTACTCCATGTAAGAAACGTGTGCAATCCGCTTTACATTGTCAAGAATTAATGAATTATACAGATAATAATCTATATATGCCTGTAGATTTCAAAATTTGCCAGCCTTGGTCTGTTAATTATCATTGCTGACTTCAGTTTATAATAAATAACTGCTGAATGATTTTTTTGGCAAGCATGTTGATCATTTAAATAATTATTGTATCATATAATTATTTTTACTGCATCCCTAGAATTCACATTGCTATTGCTTGTTATTAAAATGTCAATCCCTCTTCTTTTGTCATGAAAAATATCCCTCAGTTAAAATACAGCTATGATTTCCCTACAGAAATCTGATGTTATAAAAACAATTATTTATCACATGCTGGTTTAGAAAAGAAAATACATAATAGCACAACCCCTGGAAAAGATAGACTTTTTTTAGGGAAGAACAAAAGAGAAGTCACAATTCAAAATTGTTTGAATTTTGGTAGAAATAGTCTACCTTATAAAGCAAAATCTAATGCTGTGTATTTGAATATGGAAGTTTAAATCTTTGCTTATCAGCCCCTTCAAATTACCCATATTATTTGTGTGATAACATTCAGGAAACAATTCTCTCAAATCACTATCATAGACACAATCTTAAATTAAATTAAACTACCTTGCTTTGCTTTTGTGGAAAGCTAATTTAGTACTGAGAGTATTTTTTTAAGTAATTGTGACTAGTGTTGCTGTCTCTAAGTCTCCTGTGAAGAAGTCGAAGAAATCCATTATTATTTTTAATCAGTTTTCACTATAACAAAATGCATGTTTGATTTAAATACATTCTCCAACAAATTCCTTACCATTATCTATGCTGAGCAGTTACATTGTTTTCATACAGTAATGTAATGTTATAAAACATATTTGATGGCTAGATAATCCTTTTTGGTCAAAAATCAAAAATTAATTCCAAAAGTTTAAACATAGTCCTAGAAATATTTTAATTTTGCTATGAAATAGCAATGAATAGAATAGAATGAATAGAATGAATTCTTCCCAAACAAAAATATGGCCATCAGAAAAAGCATTTTTTATCTGCTTAAACATTTGACAAAAATTCAGAAATGTTTAGATAATGCTTCCACCAATAATTTCCCTCTTTGCCTGATTAGGAAATGCTAGAGTCAAGAAGGAAATATAGGACATATAGGAAAAAGGAATATAAGAGATGGCATATCAAACATATGGGTATTTGAAAATTCTGTAGTGTCTTCCGGCTCTCTTACAGTGGAATGGGAAATCAGTTATAGTAACTTCAATGTTCTTAGTAGATCTTAATATGCTTTAGGTGAACCCAGAAAAGAGCGAGGTGTTAGGATGGTACAAAAAGACAGCTTGTTTCAGGCATAATAAAACAGACACTGGGTGCAGGCAGCAAGCAATCAGAAGGTAATGCCAGCAGCAATTCACAGTAAGGTGAAAGTGATTCCATGGCATTATGAGCACAATGAAAGAAAATTGTGTAAAGAATGGTTATCAACATATTGAGTTTAAGCACAGAAAAAGCAGCAGTAATGAGGCTAAGAGATGTGCAGGGTGTTTGTCTCAGTTTATTCTTCTGAGTCTTTTCTTCTTTATAATGTACCTCTTCATTAGTAATTAGAATCAAAAACTATTACAGAAATTGCAAGTAATGGTTCATGTATTCTTAGGTAAAGAAAGATATAATAAAATTTTCAGCATGAAATCCAGAAAACTCTGAGCCGGGCCAAGAAGGTGAAGGTGAAGAGATACTAAGATATCTACCTGTAGCTGACATCCTGTTTTCCAGAGCTTTATCATATAGCAATAATAAGAATTACGTAAAAGTAGGCTAGTGATGAGATCAGTTAAAACACTAGTTATTTTAAACAGTAGTCAAATTTTCTAAAGGCCTTTACGTGAGCATCTAAATGTAGTCAGAGTTTTCTGATGTCCTCAGTAAGGTAGATTTTACAATCATTAAAATCCACATAGGATCTTCATTAAAAAAAAAAAAAATAGCTATTTTTGCTGCTTAAAAAGTGGCAAAACCTAGTAAGAACCTGTAAATGCAATATGAAGAGTATCTTTGTTGAATTTTGTAGTACATCAAATATTCTAATAGCAGACACTAGCAATGTCTTGACCTTGCATTATTAAAATTAAGAATCATTTCACCACTGGATTCATAAGTGTTCACTGCTCACAGAGCAGTGAAACGTAGGAGAACTGGCAATTAAATGCAGAGAAACTAATTAAAAATAATCAAATAGGACAAAATTAGAAAGGAGTCAGATGATACTAGAATAAAATGACATGCCACACACAAATCCAGTCTGCCATTCTCTTCTGCAGGAAGAGCAAATATACAGCTATTGCCTTATAATGTATAGTAGGACATAAGCACGCCCAAGAAAATAAAATAGTAAAAGGGAAGTTAGCCATCTGCTTGCTATTAAGCAGGAAAGAACTGACTTTCCAACAGAATAGAATTATGGATCAGCCTCTTGTTTCCTACTCCTGTCCCTCCTATAAAATTCTTGCATATAAAAACATCACAAAGTGAGATACTTTCATACACAAGCAGCAAGCAAAAAGTGCACATCATAATGGAAATTATGGGTAAAATAAAGAGGAGAAATGTAAATGTAAAATAAAAAATGTCTTCTAAAAATTCCTAGAATGAGTTTTTGTCTCAGACTATGTGAGAATAAGTCATGGCTTGGAGACATCCAGCTAGCACTAAGACTGTCTACACAACAGTCATAATTGGAATATGGGTGTACAAAAAGATAGGAGAGAAATGTAAGGCTAATGTTTAATTTCAGAAGCTTCAGAGCAAAATCTCCCTCAGGATTTATGTCAAAATCTTCTCCTTCAACAAAGAAAATCTCCAAATTGACAAAGTAGTGATTCCTGCTCACACAGTCAGTTTACTACAGACTGAGCTACAATCTGGATACTTCTATGTATGGGAGTTAAAAAAAAATTGACTAGAAAAAAAATTCTTTCTTCTTCCTGGGAAGAGGAGAATAGCAGCTTGTATTTATGCCATAAACATATTCTTTGGAATAGGAAGTGTAAAATTTTTTACATTTTCAAGTATAAAAGATTAAATATGGTCTCCTCCTCTCCTAGTGAATGTGATTCTTAGCTCCGAGTCTAGGAAGTTTTTTTGTAAAACTGGGAATAAAATTGCAGGCTGGGAGAAGAGAGAAACTAAACCTGACAATTGCATTCTTTCCACAGATGCTTTCTGCTAATATCTGTAAATAAGAGAGGAATCAATTGTTCTGAACTTTTTATCATAGCACAAGCATGTTCTGCTGGAGCACAGGTACACAGTTTGGGCTTTACCAACCTAAAGTGTCAGGGAGGTCAGGGGAAGGACTCCAAAGCTGCTTCTCTGAAATATCTTTTAGTGCCATCTCAGCAGGTCTTGTTAATATGTAGATAAAGCCACCAGCAAAGCACGTAGATTTAAAATAAGAAAAAATTTTAGAGCAACAATCAGAATAACAAAGATGCAATAGTCCCATTTTTACAGTCAGGAAAAAGATTTGTTTCCCTTCTGGCTGTGTTTTTAAGTCATTGTCCTATGGGGGTGGAGAAGAAGAAAGAGCAAACACAGAAGAGGAAGAGGATGGCAGATTAAGCTAAAGTGACAGGGATGTCTGCAGAGGACTGTAAGAGACTGCAAGGATTCATCACCTTTGTAAGATAATGGGATGGGAGCTTGAAGACATTTTTTCCATGTAGCAGGGGAGATTTATGTTGGACATTAGGAAGATGTTCTTCACAGAAAGGATGGTCAGGCATTGAAATGGGCTGCCCAGAGATGTCGTGGAGTCACTGTCCCTGGATGTATTTAATGAAAGACTGGATGAGGCACTTAGTTCATGTGGTGGTGTTAGGCCATATTTTGGACTCAATGATCTCAAAGGTCTTTTCCAGCCTAGCTGATTCTGTGATTCTGAGCTCCACAGTGTACATTAGATCTCTGTATTCAGATTCACCACAGAGGAGAAGTTCTGCTGTGCTTACTAAAAATCTCTGTAAGTAACACTAAATGAAAACCTAACTGCTCTGTAAACTACACTGGAGACTCGGCTCTCTGTCTGTGATAATTTCACAACTGGCAGAGTTTTAGCACAGACAATTTCCAAACATATTTAGCATTGCATTTCTTTATTGCTAAATAAGTCTGTACAGCTACCACTATTTGTTAGTGAGAATCCCCACTGGTAAAATATACAGGTTCCCCTCTCATGCGTGCTAGTTTAAGTAGTTTCTGGGTGCACACTTTCTATATTTCTAATAAAGACAGATAGAAACTTGAATTTCAGATCTCAATGGTATGTTCTGTAGAAGTAGCAATTAGGAAAAAGGGAACAGATCTCCTGTGAAATAACTGAGAGACTGTGAACATGGGATCCCTATGGTTTTCTTTTTGCTGTCAGTTTTCCAATCTGAACCGCAGTTTAATGAGAGCAGGTTTAATTTTCAGTCATGAAATCTGAATCAGCTAACTGATAAAGGAGTCTATGTCATATATTTCCACTGTCCCGTTTGGGAAGCCAATCAGCCAACTGTTATTACATTACACACATTACAAAGACATTGAAATCATTCTTTAGTCTTAAAAACTTATTGCAGCAACAGCTAGGGGTGCTTCATGTACTAAACAGCATTTATTCTGATCTGGGTCTTAATCATATGTTTGTATCAGTCTTATTTGAAAACTCCACATTTTTCATAAGACTTCAAAATGAAAATCAATTAATGTGAACAGAAAAGAGATTTATATTCATATGTATAATGTCATTTAAAACTTATGATGGTGAGCAAGTTAGCTAAATGGATGGGAAAATTACGATCTTTTTCATGATACATCTCTTGTTAAAATTTCAAGGGTTTTACTTTGGCTGTAGTCAAAGCTCTTCTATTTTAGAAGTGAAGTAACTGTCTGAAGTCCTTTTTAATATTTTGTATTGCAGCTGTTTTATGTGGAGCTAAATATGACACAAATGTGAGCCTCATGATCTACAAGAGTAAGAAGAGTTGAAAGATTTTTGCCACTCTAAAGATTTTTAGATTGTCTTTGTGTGTCTTTTGCAAAGTCCTGTAAAGAAAAGGGTCATATTCAAAACAAAACTGAGGTAATTTTTTTTTCAAAATGGGATAGAGTTATCTTCTCTGGATTTCTCTTTCTGTGAAATTTTGTGTGCACGTGGGCAGGAATGCACTTAAGATGGACTGCAGGGAGCGTGAGGACAGCCTCGGTTATAAATTGGAACTGTTCCTGTCCCACAGTTGTGTGCTGTGATTGGTTTCTGCCAACAGTTCTCCACAATGTCAGTCTTGCAGCCTGTAACTAGCAATTTGAGTTCTGCTTAGAAGATCACAGAATCTTCTGGGAGGGACCACAGCAGGGTTATCTGGTCCAGCCTCCTTGGAGATGATGATACTGACATGCTGAAACCCTGATACGGGAACAGGTAAGCAGAACCATCTTCCCAATAATTTTTTTCCTTCCATTTAAATTCATAGATATAATTTCAGAGAAAGTCAGGTTATAAGATGAACAACCAAGACAGGTTTTTGAACTTCCACAAAATTTCAGAACACAAATCACCTTTCTCTTGGGCCCTTTGTCTGAATATCTCAACAACTTTTGTTATTAATTCAAAGAAAATTGTCAGTATGCTTAAGTTTGCCCTCCAGCACCGAATGTCTACATTTATAACATCAAGCTTTCTAACCCTGCAACAGATGGTGGTCACACACAAACTACTTATGGATAATGGTCACTGGCCTGCACCCATTCCCTACTATTGTCCAGGAGAGGCTGATGCAAGTGCTAGTTGACAATGACAAAAATGTGCCGTAGATCTCCCTAACAATTTAATTGTATAGAAGATGATTTCCACTGGCCAAAGGCATCTCCTGACACTATTTCTTTTGCTAGTACAGACACAACTTATGTCAAATATCAGGTTTGCCAACAGACCACACTGTTAAATCAATGAGAGTAATATTGAAATCTGACTTTCTGAATGAACATCATGTGCTGCATGTACATAGACATTAAATACAGCTGGGAGGCATATGTATGCCAAACAACTTGTTACTCTGTGATTCCTTGACCTGCTCTGTTTTCCTTACATTTGAGTATTGGCAAATATAGATCTAGGGCCTCTTTGCAAAGTCAGGGTTTCACTGTTTCAATTTTTTCCTTCAAACCCAGCAAATTTTATCTTACATGATTTCCTACGTCACTCCTCACATTCTTCTAGTGATAGCAAGGTGTTCTCCTCAATGTTAGCTCTTCTTCATGGTTTAAACTATCACAGGCCAAGCTTCTGTTTAGACGTACTTCTCTTTCTCTGCTAGGGAAGCAGCAGGTATTAATTTTAGGACAAACACACACATGAACACACCCAAGGACTTATTGGGAGCTGAATAGTCACATAGCAACTGTGCATGTTTCTATCACACCGTAAATTATTCAGGGATGCACAGAAACAAGATTACCCTAAGGATTGTTAAAAGAATTAAAAAAATAAATTTAATTAATTAATTAATTATTCATTTAAATTAAGAAAAAATGAAGACATTTGTTTCTGGATATGACACAAATGCCCTTAAGATACTTTAAATAAAGCCAGCAAGGTAAGGAATCAGGTGTGACAGGGAAATGGCCATTAATAGCAATATGTTTTTATTTTACATTTCAAAGGAACGTCAAAATACTTTTACTTCCATACCAATACTTTTTTCACTCTCCACAGAACAGGCATGCACAGCAAAAAAAGACAACACATTCAGAGTAAGCTTGAACTTGAGCACTGAAATATAATGCAAGAATTGAAGAAATTACTTATGTGGTTCTCCATCCCATTATACTGTAGAGGTTTTCACATTACTTTGTAATAGCCTCTATTCACCAACAGTTTTTTACTCTGAAGGAGAATGCCCACAGTTTTAAAAACCTCTTATGTGTAAAAGAAAGGGAGTGAAAGATATCTAATGTACAGTAGCTACAGTGTCTGTATTAAGTCTTGGCATCAACATTGCTGCTACCATTAAATCTAAGTCATTGACACTGCAAAGCAAAATCTTTCCTCAAGAAGTAAGCCTGTAGAAAGCCTTTTGCAAAATCATTCTGTTGCAGGGAAAAGAAAAGAAAAAGGAGATGGGAGAATTGCACTGAAGCTGGAGTCAGAGCAAGATGTTTGTGCAAGATCCAAATTGATGGGCAAATCTCTGTGGATTAGGAAGCTCACTAGTTTCTAACTGTTTAAATGACAATAACAAATTAATCTAAAAATCGTCTTTAACTCATTGTGCAGCAGGAACTCAGCTGGAATGTAACAGAAAACAAAGAGAATTGGAATCAGTTAGGAAATAGAAGTATCTTTAATTTTGCTGTATTTGCCCTCCCCATCACCAACTGAAAGTAATGAGTTCACCCAATGCATAGTTACCAGAAGTATAAAATAGAAAGTTTTGCAGACTGAAGTAGGTGTACACTGGAATTTAAATTGAAATGACAGTACTTTATGTACTATCTGTGGCACACCAAGAATGAATGCCACACAACAGTGATTCTTCAGGCTGAGTTGTAATTAATCCTTAGAAGAAATTAAAAGTTCATTATCCCTTCCTCAAACTGCACATAGTACAGAGGCATCAGCATTTCATTGCAGCTGGATCAGTTGATTTGGAAACCATAAAATTATTTTGTATCGAAACACAAAGCAAAATGTTCTCTTTCAATGATTTTTTTATAGCAGGAAATAACAAAGATAAACTAGTGCTCCCCCTTACAACACCCTGATTTTAGTCATTCATTTCTTTGCCAAACTTCAATTGATTAGGTGTAATTCTCCCAGCCGTGTATCTTCCAAAGCTCCTTTTGTGCTGCTTTTGGTTTTATTTCCCTTTCTGGATGATCTAGTGTTGTGAATATTTTACTGAAAGCAAAGAGCTCATTTTGGTTTAAATTAACAACTTAAATGGGTTTACCATTAAAAAAAAATATAATAATAAAGAAAGATAACCTAATTTTACTTTTATAATGTAGGGATTTCTTTTTCTTTGTGCAATCCATCATGATTGTACATTTGCGCACTGTCTTGTATTCATCCAGAAATTTTAGTCACTCCTATGCAACAACTCCCCCAAAGTCTGACATTTTAAGCCAGCTTATGTTTTTGAAAATATTTCACATTACACTTTCTGAGTAGAATTTCTATCCTTCCCATTTTCTGATGGCAGTAGATAAAAGTCACAAAATTTGTTCAGCATGATTGCTAAATGGAGAGTTATAACTCAGATGTTTCAAAAAGGGCATACAAAATAAGTGGGCACCTTGTCTTGTGCGACTTCTTCCTAGGCCGCTGCAGAGAATCCATACTGATTGATCTTATTGTACTGTCATGAAAATACATTTTTAATGTCCAAGAAAGGTAGAGATTTTGTATTCTGATGAAACCACAATTAGTCCATTTGGGAATAAATTAATAACTCTGCATTGAATGGATTTGAATCGTGAATAGCTTTAAGTTACATAAATAAAAAAAGCATTGATTTCACTCAATTGATTCAGGATCTTATTAAAAAAGCAGCATCAGTGTAAAACTCTTCTGTAACGTGTGCACTAGACAATGTATTAACATTTTGAAAGAGAAGTGTAAGTTTACCATCTTCTAACTTTTGAGAGGTTAACTTTGCAGACTTAACAAACATCATGCTTATTTATATCTAGACAGCGATACACAAGAGTGATTCTCCAGATGTCAAACAGAACAGCCTGAGTAAAGATGAATGGAGCTATTAGTATTGAATTCAGTAGAACAGAGTGTAAAAAAAGAACAAATTTATTGGACTCTTCTGCAAGAACAAACAAAAAGGATCAGTGAGGCAGTGAGGCTTGGGAAGAAGAAACCACGCAGAGTAAGTGGAAATGTCCATTGTATTAGAGATAGATGACAAAAGAAAAAGCAAATAAGCAAGCAAGTTATATACTACCTCTATATGCTGCAAATAAACTCATACCAAAGGTTTTTCTAGACAATACAGCAAGCCATCATTCCCACTTCTTTTATGGATCATCAAGAGTTCCTTCCAGCCTTTAGAGATAAGGGAGAAGAAGTTTTCAGAGACAACACCCCTCAAAACAGAAGCAGCAGATCCATGACACCTGTGCAGTCCAACTCTGTATTTTGGGCTCTCTCAAATCTTTTCAGTGCAGTGTCCAATCCTTTTGTTGCAGTCTAATGGATTTTGACAGCTTTGTGCATGGAAAACAGGAAAACTACATTGGCACGTCTAAGCACTAGGTCTGCATTCTTAAATTTTCAATAGATTTTTTAAGCTTTAAGCTATGATTGATTAATATTACTGCCTTTTGACAGAGTTAGCTTACCACTTTAAAAATAAACAAAAAAAAAAAGCACCAAAAGGACACACAAATAAAACCAAACAAGAAAACAAACAAAAAAAATTCCCCTATTCTATTCTTTTAACCCTCCTTTTCCTTTCTACTTTTCTGGCAGGTGCCATAGTCAACTTGAAATTTGTCAGCCTAACTCAGTCCTGCAGAGTTGGCACAACCCCACCAGTACTCAGGAGGCTGCCAGATGCAAATTCCATGGGCAATTGCACCTGTAGTTCTTAATTGTCCTTAGAGTTGGTTATGCATCTATAATGTCTTTAAAGAGTTTGCAAGGTGAATTTAACAACTTTGGGTGAGCACCACAGCCCTTCCAATACAAAATTAGTGAAGATGACGAAGCACATCGCTTTTCTCAGTTGTGAGCTGTGACCTACAGACCTGTGGGATCTCAACTTCCAAAGTCTTTTCAATTCACAAGAAAGTGAAAGTCAACTTTCAGTTGCTGGTTGCTGGCAGACTCATGCAAGGAATAATAAGCAGGGTACCTGGAAATCACAGCTTCTACTCTGCCTGAGTTTCCAGCACAGGATTTCACTAAACTGCAGTGATTCTTTTTCCTTAAGTGTAACTGAGTGATCTTTTGTTCTGATGTCACAGATAACTCCTGGAGAAGTTCCTTTTTTACAGTTCTACCAGCCTGCTCCATGGTGTAAAAATCCCTAATGTCAGAAGAAGTAAAATACAAACAATAAATAAGAGCTTTTCTAGAAACAATTTATGAAAGGGAAAATAAATGCTGTGAAATGTTTAAAGCTTTCTCTTTTTCCAATGTTTTTTTGTATACTCAAGCAAAAAGGATGTTTCCTTGGTCATTTATGTGACCCAAATTTACAACCATGTGGAAGCAGTCATAACTGACAGGTTTTCTGGTGGCATAGGTGTGGATATTGTATGTGTTGTCGACAGCTGAGTGTCAGGTCTATTGAAGATGAGAAACCACAGCAGCAGAGCAAGACTTTTTTATTAATCTTACTTAGAATTTATCTTATATTTGGAGACATCTGATAAAAGAAAATTCTTGCACCTGTGTTATAAATAAGATACAGTATTTTCTTATGGTATCACATTTACACGTCTCAAACAACAGGATGAATTGGAAAAAACTGGGGGTATATGAAATATTTTTGTATACTCCTATACAATATAAAAATATTTCTATGGGAAACAACCTGTAAAACTTTGGTATTGCAGTTGGAACAATGATTTTAGATATTAAAATGAGAATTCCATTTTTTAACTGACATTATAAAAAAATGTTGATTCACACTGCTGGTTAAAGAGAAAAATCTGTTCTATTTCCCCATTAAAACATGGCACAGGTTTTAAAATTGGTATTTCTTCCAGAAATATACAAATAATTGCATTAAAATTGGCCTTTCCTGATCTGAACACTGTCAGTTAATTCAGACAGATTTAGATCTGAGCTTTTCAGCATCAGACCCCACCAGCTCGTGTTGCCCTATTAAGCCTTAAGGAAGGTTTTAGTTCACTGTTGGTCCTTTCCTGAGGAAAAGAGTATCTGCAAAACAACATAAACAAGACTGGAATGTATTATGGTATTTGAAACATATTTTTAAGACATTAAAAAACTTATGGAGTTTCAGAACATACTTTTGAATACAGTAGCTTTCCTATAAAGAGATAAAACTATTTGTTCCAGCTGCGTATAAAGAACTAACAGAAAAGGGAAGGGAAGGGAAGGGGAAAAGGAAATTCTCCCAAGACCAGTTTAACCCCACAGGAAGACAACCTAAACGCACATAGCTCATTCGTTCTTCTATGCATGTCCTTAAGTTTGCAGTAGAAATGCCTGAGTATATTTGTAATGTGTTTATACTGATACATTTGCACTTATACATGACAGTCAATGGATCCTGTGTGACCATGTTACTGAATATTTCTCCTTCTCTTATCTCACTGCAGCACGTTTTGAAGAAAGGCACTTAGCTATTAATTTCCCAAACACTAAATGCACTACAAAATAGCTGCAAAATGAAATGAGTTTAGATATAGAACAACTAGACAATTTCTCAGCCAAACTGACCGTTAGGAATTCACAGCAAAAGGGTACCAATAACCTGATAGTGTTTCCTATACCCTTCAATGGTCATGACTGAACTTGCCATGTTTGTATTGTGGGATGAAAGGTTCTTTGATGGACATGGTGTACACTTAACATGTAGTTCTTCAAAAAATTTTAAAAAGGGCCATGAGGTGAGTGGGAGACTCTTGATTTCGGGTTTTAGTTTTTCAGTGCAAATAGTATCACTTGAAATACGTAAAATACATTCTTTTAAAAAGAACCAGAAGAGCAAACCTAAATTAAAATATTGTTTATATATTTAAGTATTGGGAAACAAGTAAGAAAAAATTATTAGTCTATAAATAAAATAAGCTTTTCAGCATCTAATTGACCACATTAAGCAGGCTCACCTGTAGATGAATTTTAATTCTGAAATGCTCTGGAATCACTCCTTCCTCTGAACCGGTATCAAGATAATTTTAATTATATTGATTTTTAATTGGTTTGCTTTTCTTTATTTTACTTGAAAGCATCATGGATTTATAATCTCTGTAGAATTTAACTACTGCTATGATAGAAGACTTTTAAAAGTTGTTTGTAGCATTTACAGAGATTTTCTGCTTAAAGGAAGTTTACTAAGCAAGCAAGATTCCTCAGCTTATCAGATTTACACCTAATGAAAATCTTGCAGAAGAAACATCATATCACCATGTAATTAAAGACAGTATGATAATGCATTTGCACAAAGGAGACCTTGGATGCAAATTACGTTCAAACATTTTTAATCTTGATGTTATTTAATTCTTGAGTGCTTATCATTATAAGTTCAAAAAGAGCTTTAATGTTGATATTTTTACTGTTGTGTACTACATTTATGCGAGTGATTAGCCTCATAATGAGTTGTGGATCACAGCCCTTGAGCATGAAGTCTGCTGAGGACTAACAGCACACAGGGTGGCAACTGACTTTATCCATCCTCCATTTTTCCACTAGGACTTAGGATGTAATCACTTCAGAAGTGACAAGTGCTATTGAAGCATTCTTTGGTATTATCTGTCTGCCTGGTGTTGTGCTTTCTAAGGAAGACATCCCTCACTCTCTGGGAATTACCTTAAAGCCACCCAGGCATATTATAGGAAATTAGGGGGGATGTTATGCATTAGCTAGGGATATAAATGTGTAATACTGTGTTGAACACTATGAGAGAGATGGTCAATATGACAGTAATTCATTCCTATCTTGGGTTGATGGATTTTTTTCTATATCACTACATTGATTTTGGCTAATAGGGGGATGCTGATGGAAGCATGCAGTGGAGGAACACAATGGCCACAACTGCCTCCAAACAAATACTCACAGGTAATTACAGGGCAACTGAAGAAACCAGCAATGTAAAAACATATTAAGAGTGACTTGAACCTGGGAAAGATTATGATGTAGAGTGAGGAGCTTTTAAATGAGATATTTCCCAAGAATGTTGAGGAAAGGGGGTTGTAAATCAAGTGATAGTAAAGACTGAAGGAACAAAAGTCTTTGTAGAAAAATTAATAGATATTTGCTAAATAACTGGGTGGGAGTGGGGATGTGTTCATTTTTTAGCAAAATGTTTTACTTCTAAATACAGTAAGATTCTGGTTTGGAAGTATCAGGTTGAATGGTAATAGCTGCCTCTCTCTCTGGAGAAGTACAATGCCAAGTGGTACAATCACCATAAATGGACAGACTCTCATGACCTATTTCAAGTGAATCACATCATTCTGTGTAGACCCTGCTCATGGCACGAGGCTTAGATAGCAATAACCATAGTTGAGGGACCTAGAAAAGAACTGTAGCTGACCAACCAACTTTGACACCAGCATCAGAAAGACCTCTTTTAGTGTGGGCTGGATTTGACCTAACAAGCTAGAGGTGAATGCTATACATCCCATTACCAATCTCCAGAGAACCAGTACATCTTTTATATCTTTTATTGGAAGTTAATGGCCCTGTAGGACACTGCTAACAGATTTATAAAACCTCCAGGAATTCTTTATTCAGGCTTCTAAGGTATGCTAGCTTGAACTTCTGGCCTCCTAATTTTGGTTTTCTCACTTTGTGTGACTTTCAAAGGTGTGTCTTCATATGAAAAAAATCAAGAACATTTCTAGATGAAGTTTTAACCTATTCTGTAGTTTCTGTAAAGGTGAATTAAACCCATCTTTGAAATACCTTTTAGCAGTGGAAAAATTCGAGAAACTTCACTGCCATCCCATTTCAACTCTCCCTTTGAAATTCCTTCTCTCACTGTGATGTTTAATGATGAGCATCAAATTTCATTTCGGATCAGAGACTTTATATAAGTTTACGGTAATTTTTTTCTTTCTCTTTTTACCTCCTTATTGTAATATCATAAGCTTCTGGAAA
>VXBB01009104.1:310664-351089 GCA_013399915.1 Illadopsis cleaveri | reverse complement strand
TTCAACTCTCCCTTTGAAATTCCTTCTCTCACTGTGATAAGTTTAATGATGAGCATCAAATTTCATTTCGGATCAGAGACTTTATATAAGTTTACGGTATTTTTTTTCTTTCTCTTTTTACCTCCTTATTGTAACATCATAAGCTTCTGGAAAACAATCTGTGTTGTTGTGAAATACTAGTGTCTACTGAAGCTGAAAGAATACCTGATTCTTTAAAGTGAATGCTTCTGAATATCTCTTTAGTGGTCTGACTTGTACCGCAGTTTCTATGGTCGATGCAGTCATCTATTGTCCCAGGAGATCCTTGCAATTTATTGATACTCACCATAAAGTAGCAAATGGTAGTAGCCTTTCATTTTAGTATAAAGTGTGTTGGGTTTTTATGATGGTTTCCAAAATGGTTCTGGCTCCACTTATGAAGATTCTTTATGATAGGAATGGGTGAAAAGGGAAAAAAACACTTCATACTAGAGATGCAAGAGAGAAAAGATAGGGGACTATGGAATCAGGGTTTCTCCTTACCTGCCAACAGCTAATACAGGTTCCTTTCTTCTACCATTTTTGCACTGGTAAAATCCTTGAGCAAGATTATCTGCCCAGGATAAAGACTGAAAACAAAACTAGAATACCTGAATAGTAAAAAGTGAAATGAGACAACCATTCTGTTGGAAGCATCAGCTAAACTCCTCTGCCTGTGCCTTCACCTTCCTCTTCGGGAAAAGAGTACTCCTCTATCACAGCATTATCATTGCAGAAATTAGAAAAGGAAGATGACCTTTCTTTTCTCTTCATAGCATTCTTCATGCTTGTTCTACACAGAGGATAAAAGTCAGTGTAATGAAAATTCATTTTTCAATGTAGATGATCACGTTATTATTTGTTTGTTCAGTCCCTGCTGTTAATCTACGATAAAGATACTCATACAGCCCTCATTGCTCCCTTCTCTGCCTGGCAGAGGCAGATGTACCTTTCTCAGATCAGAGAGCTCCTGCTCACTGAATGTGTCTTGCTTATTCTGTATTTCTAAGGGGTTTATTTTTCCATGGTCCTACTCCCTCACAGCAAGGGAAAGTACTCTGGCAAAAACCAAAACATAATGAGTAGGTTTAATATTTTTTAGGCCCTGACCCCTTCAAAAACTGCCTTTTTGGTCTTTCCAGGAGATTTATCTACTTGTTTATTTTTCCACAGTGTTTGGAAGCTGTAGTTTTGCAAAATGTTATTATACAATTTGTCTGAGTAAAAGCTGACAAGCTCCTGCGACCTCATTCATGAAAAGAGCCTAAATAAAGAAAAATACACTATAAACAGAAACCCAGCATATAAATAATAAAATATTTATGTGAAGGTACTGTTTAAATGACCTTGGAAATATTTCCTAGAATTATTTTGTTTTCTATCTCCTAGGATATATAATCATTATCATTATCATCATTATCTCATATTATCCATTGACTTCACTGTAATATTATCAGTATTAATTGACAATAATAGCCCAGAATACAGTTCTGGATCTTCAAAATAAGTAATATCCTAATTTACAGACAAAAGCATATTTCTTAAGATTAAAATTTGGATAATAGTTTATATACTAAATTTTCACTAAAAATCTATCTTATTATTTAAATCAATTCCACATGCTCTTTACAACACTGTTGCTACAATTGTAATACCAGTGTACCGAATTATAAATTATTTCCATTTTCCTAGTAACAGTTCTGCATGCCAGGATGCTGCATTCATTTCTAAGCAAGTAAAATCTTATGGGTGCACATTTACAAATTCTAGAATTAAAAGTGTAATGGGGGAGCTAAAATTTAGGACTGAGTTTTCAGCTGAGACCTCATTAAACCCAGAATAAATTCCCCCCAATAAAATGCAAATGTGAAGTAGGGGGTATATTCCTAAAAGGTTATAGAAGTCAAGATTTTAAGGAGAAAATATTATATGTGTGTGTATGTTCAGGATGTCACTTGGAATCTTTTTCCCAGTGTGCCCTATTTTTCCTTACTCTTCTGTTTGCAGACAATGAAAAGTGAACATGTGATGTTGACAAATTAGTGGCAACTTTTAAAACCTCTTAGTCTGCTTTGGCTTACCCCTCTAAAGTGGAGTAGGCAATAGAATGACAGTGCCCATAATGACATTTAATGGAAGCAACAATTTTCTTCCTGATTGGTACCTGAGAGATAATATATGGGTCAAATTGAACAGTAATAGGTGCAAGTTAAATTATTCACGGTATTCACAGAGGAGTGACTAACCTACTATTTATATTCTTTCTGAATATATCATTATGTCTCAGGCTCAATTTGCAAGGTTCTATTTGAAGTCAATGGACTCCAGAGTATACATTTTGTTCATCTAAAAAGTCTGATAACTCAAATTATTGGGTTATTACGTAGATTGGGGAATAACCAAAGTAGATTTACTACTATCAGAGTTAAGTTGCAAGAAAATATATTTATATGATGTTTGTATTCGACAGGTATACACAAAACATTTAGACAGATCTGGATTCAACAAGTGGGAGGCTGCTTAAATTGATGAGTTTTCTCTAATGAACGTCTAGAAAATGGAGAGTAAGGCACCAGATTTGAAAAATAAGGAATGCTTTACCCATTTCATTATTTTATATGCAATTCCTGGAGAGAAAACAAGCTAACAAAACATATATTTACTTGTTTCCATTTTTATGCTTTTGCAGCCATAGAAATAGAATTTGAAGACTGCTGACATATCTGATTTGGAAAGGTTTCTTCCTTGCAACTGAACAAAATTAAATATTTAGCCAATTCTGCCCTTATTTTTATTCAATTGAGTGTGTTTCCTGAAATAAAAAAGAGGACAATTTTACAATTTAAATATTTACTTTAAGTATTCTGATATCTGAAAATTATTTAGAAATAGAACATACTGCAATGATAGCTTTGACCTTGCTACCAATTACATTAATATTTAGCCTGGATGCAACAGGAATGTTTTTGTGTGTTGCTGAAGTACAATATGAAGTGTTTGCCATTTCAAAAATCAGTGTGAAAATTTGGTATTCAAGATGAAATTTATTTCCTAAGGACTCTGCTCTTTGCTTCTCAGTGTTCCTTTTTCTGAATAAAGCTAAAAGAAGAACAATATTTTTAATTAAATACACCAAAAGGGCTTAAACTAATTTTAGAACAAAATCTTAGAACAGGGACATATAATACAGAGGTTATTTAAAGATATTGGTTCATACCTGATGTCTCTTTTACTTAATCTGGAGTAAGGATTAGAGTGATTTTATAAGGAAACTACAGTATCACAGCCTCTCCTTTAAAATGTGCCTTCAACTGAGTTAAGTAGAAATCTTCAAGCACCCTAACCAGATCTAAATCTGGCAGATAACATGAGGGGCATCTTTCCCCACCTCCTGGATCAGTCATTCCCATTTCTGCACTGCTCACTGTAGCGGACCAGACCTAAGCATGCTTTGTCTCAAGCATTCTGAGTATTTCTACAGGAATGGAGATTGGAGGAGAGGGTCCCATGGAAGTGCGGCAGTGCTCTTCTGAGCCAACTTCCTGCTCCGCCTTAAGACTCTTGCTCAGGCTTGTCCTGCCTCAACTCACCTCCTGGAGAAGAGCTGGATGTGCCTGCATGAACAAAACAGCATGAAAAATCTACTTTACATAAGAGATGAGCACCAGGCTAATGATAAAAGGGAGCAGATTGGGCACTGTCTCTTCTCTGGCTCTTTCTCCTCTCTTTCTTTTTCTTGGTCTCCCAACCCCAGCTCCAGAGGGTCCATATGGCAGAATCAATGCAGGATCTAAGGACTGGTGATACTCTTTTTTTTCTTCATTTTCTTTGCCTGGGCAAAGCACACCTATCATATTCTACCCCACAATTTTGTTGTGTGAAGGTGTGTTGAGGCTTGTGAACCAGCACCTTTTGCTGTGGGAGCTGAGAACTTAATGAAGTTCCCTGCACCATAATAAGGGGTTGGTAGCCAACACCTTTTCAGTCCAAATAGTGAACTGGTTGCTGGAGTTCTGGTGACTGCATAATAAAAACACAAGCGTTCTGACACGTAGTCCAGTGTCTTTGTTCAGCCTGATGAGAATTTACAAGGATCATCACAACCCTACTGACTGGTGGTGACACTCATTCCTGCAGTCTGTGAACTCTGGACACTGAGGGCAAGGCCAAGAAGTGAGTCAAACATCCAGAGGCACAGGCTAGCATCCACTAGTTCATCTTGCCTTTTGATTTTGTCTGATGTCTCTAAATCAGAGGAAAAAAAAAATGTTGTTAAAGCAAAAGGTCTTAGGCAGCGTCAGATAGCGTGTATTTCTAATCATACAACCAGAGAAAATAAGTGTTCCATTCAGTACCAATAATCTTTTAGGAAAGTATAATCACATAACATCAGTGTGGGTTGTGGCATTAGGAAAATACATTGAGGTGTCTTTTATTTTCAAAAGTCCCATAAAATACGTGCTCTTTTGTATCGTCATTTTTACATTTTGCTTCATTTTTATCTTAAAAACAAGTTATGCTGCGTATGAAGGTATTGAGAAAGATAACCTTGTTTAAATAATGCAGTCAATGATAACATTGTTTAAATAATGCAGTCAATGAACATGTCCTTCTTTTATCTGATTATATCTCTTCTAACCTCATTTAAATATATTAGCTGCTCAATTATGATGAACTAGAAATGTTCCACCCTCTGGAACCACTTTTTTTTTTTCTTAATGTTAAATTACTAAATTTATCCATTCTAGATCCCAACATATTTTGCATTAATTGTTCTTAAAATTACAGTTGACTTCCTAAATAACAGCTGGTTCTAATCTTATTGTAAGTGAGAACTGGTTTGCAAGGGAAACTATATAGTCCTTAGTCCTTCATTAGCATTGGTGGGTGCTGTGCATGATGAAGGACTACCAAACGTAGCTGAGGCTTTCCAGGGGATTTATCTCTCCCTGGCTTGGTTTATATACATTTTAATTCATGGCCAAACCTTGACTACCTGTCTAGAGTTTCGGTAGCTGGCAATAGCCACCTCTTCCTTACAAATGTATGGATGATCCTATTTTTTAATTAGTATTTAATTCCTGGTTAAGTTTTCGAGCTATTCAATTTAAACTGGTCACAGATGATCTGTTCCTTACAGTGTAATCCTACAATCGGTACAATTGGAAATTCTGTCTGAAAACCTACCATAGCTATAAACCTCAGCTGGAAGAGAACTATCCAAATTGTCTTGATGCACTCAGCTGTTTTCAGCACAAAAACAGTATATATGAATCACAAGTTACTTACTTATATTTTAAGGTCATGAAGGTGCAAAACCACCTTTTTTTCTGATTCTACAGCATATAGCACTATATGTTCAGGTGTTTGGGTAGACCTGTTTTATGTTATTATTGCAGAGTAATAAATATTAAATTATCCAAGCATTACTTAAGTGATCTAGCATTCTTTAATAGGGCTCTGTAAGTCACTGTGTGTGCACACATATACAGTGAGGGAGAAAAAAAGAGGAGAGAGAAAAATAATGCAAGTCTTACTAGGAAAATAAAAATAATGATAATAAAAACATTTATCTGGTAAAATTAATAATTAGAAGCTAAAACATAGTAGTACTTGGTTTGAGCGTCTGGAAGTTAGTTTTCAGCAGAGATGTTTCATTTCAGTTCGTATTCCAGCTGCAGTATGGAGCTGTTTTCTTCACCTATGTTCTCCAGTAAAGATTACAACTAAATTCCCATAAAGGAGGCAGCTCTTTAAAGGTGGACTATTCGCTTATTTATACCTATTCTTTTTGCCATTTTTCCTTGTTTGTGCTTCATATTGAAAAAATAGACTCAGGCTAAAAAACACACAAACAGACCAAGAGAATTGGACAGAATGAAATAGTAGGCACTTTTACTGTAAAGCAGAGAGCAGAAAGATATCATTTTTTCTGCCTCCTCTGTTCCTTTGAAATGGTTCTCCAAAATGGCTTTCCTCAAGTCATTTTTTTCTTTAGAGCTATAACTGTGGGTATCCTGTCAGCTTCCCCTTTCTTTGTTACAGGTTTATAGTTCTCTATAAGCAGAATGCTAAAAGCAAGTACAGTAAAATGTCAGGGCTGCAGTCATTTCATAGCTACGGCAAGTTGCCAGGTAATTTACACATAACTCTGAGTATTTGCTAACATGGAAAAATTTGCCTCTCTGTGCCTTTAAAAACATGAGTAGTTGCAATATATAGATACAAATGGATGAAAATAATATTATTCAGTGATTATGCTTTATCTAAATTAGATAGGCTAATGATTTTTTTCAGATTATATTTTTGGAAGACTTTCTATATGCATTCATAATATTAACATTAAACTTCCATAACTCAGTTGTGTTTTCTCTTCCAGATAACAAAAGAAAGATTATCCCTTCACATTAGAAAACCTTAAAACAGGAAAACATTATCTGAATTGATAAAATGGATGTTATGAACCTGAGTTTTACAGAGTATACCCTCTAAAAACATCACTTGTCTGAAGCACTAGATAAATATCACGTATCCTTCCCTAGCCAGCATGGGAGCATGGGTCTGTCTTATTCAGAAATAGAGACTTCTTAGCTCAGATGGGTGGAAGCAGTCACACAGTTCTGAATTATTGTCATCTTTATGAGATAGCTCAAAAATGCTTAAAAATTGGTGATTCACATCATGTGGGCAATAATAACTTTCACAATATTCTGCTCAGGTCAAAATTACTAAAGTCATAAGTCTAGATATGTTGGGATGTAGATCAGCAAAAACGATTAACTGGAAACTCCTCCCAGCAGAAAAATATAGTAGTTCTGTTTCAAGCAAATAACAAATATTCCAAGGTCATCTGATACCATTATAATAAATGTTTAAAAGCTCAAGTAGTTAACAATAGTAGTTAAACTTCTCTCCCTGTCTGAACAGGTAGAAAATTAATCCAAGAGCCTCTCTCTGAAAATGTCTTCTTCCCAGTAGATAAAATTCAATGTGGAGCTTGTAGGCACAAATATCTCATGAAGTAAAAGTATAGAATAAATGTCTTGAAAATTCTAGAATGGAATCAGAGGTTAAAAGCCATTATAAAAATGATGCTATTATAGTAATGTAATTGTACTTTTCTAATGTCATAGTCACATCATAAACTCCAAGATAAGCTGATGTTTCATTGTACAAGCACTGCACAAAATAGTGTTGACCCATGATTACCTCAGTTCTGCAACCGCACAGGCAGACTTGTGTTTAAGCAATCTTTTTCTCAACACATTTTCTCCTGTTTATGCTCCCTAGTAATACCTACCTGAGAATGCAGTAATTACCTTAATGTTTGAGGAATGTTTGAGGGAATATGGTGATATACCAGTGTATACCTGGCAACCAGGCTGAAAATGTATTCAAGCACTGGCCTGTGTAACTGGAAAGAAGACAGAAAAATGGATAAAATGGATACTCAGCTTTCAGAAATTTCTCCATTTGAGCCAACTTGTGCCGGAGCTCGCACGGCAGTGCTGTTGCTTTGGTGAGGAGAGAGTCACACAGACAGGCAGCTGGCAGGAGCTGCCAGGGTATCCCAGCCCCATCCAGAAGGCTTGGCCCTAACTGCTAGGTCTGGTGCTTGCCCCTCCTCAGCTCACATGTTCAATGCCTCTCCTGCAGCTAAATCTCTCAAGTCAGAGCTTTCCAACCCTGAAGCTTAAATTTAGTTCCCAAGTCATCTTTAGGCTTTTACATGATTAACAAAAGTGCTGAAGCCTGAGAGTTGCTGCTATAATCAGGTCAATTCCTACTTCCTGATGCTGCTAAATCACAGTAAACATCCCTTTTGCCAAAACTTTTTTGCTGACAGCAGGTGATGGGAAGAAGGAATATGCTTATTTATATTCCACCTTCTCGCCTTACATGTACATAATGCACTTATCCATATGCAGCACTCCATTATTTCTCTGCTAATCTTCACTGGGAGCTGCACTGGGCAGACCCACAGGCAGCTAGATGCCTCTGAGATGGGCAATATTGCCTTGTGCTTGGATGGAAATTTTTTATTCCTCTTGTGCCACACCACCTTTCACGACTACAGCTAATGTATGTTGAGAAAGCATAAGGTTCTGTGTCTATTGCTTGTCTTTATTATCCATTCATTGGCTCACCCTGTCCTCTTAGACAGGCATAACTGCAGGAATACAGCTGTACTGTACCAAAGTAATTACTTCTTACTTGTAGAATTTGCTTCTTGATCAGTAAAGTATATCACTGAATCCATGTCTACATTTTTCCAGAATAACTTTGACTTCATTTTTCTTCAAAATATGTTCTATTTTCTTGCACAAAATGTACAATAAAAAGTGCAATTATTATTAAACAAATAAAATCAGTGACAGCAGCATATTACTTTAAGCAGGTCAACACTCTTTAGAAAAGTTTGTCATTATGTTAAACAATTGTATCTGAGCGACTGCAATGAAAATATGAAAGCTCATCCATGTAAAAAAATCCTGCAATGTTTAGGTTTTCTCAAAACCTCTTAGGCAGTCAAATAGTTTCCTCAGCACTTGTCAAGAAAACAAATATAATATTTTGCAAGTGTAATTTCTATAAGAATGGAAAAAAAAATAGAAAAGCATATTGACATCTTTGCAACGAATGAGATCCTGTTCCCTCTCTTTTTCCTGGCAATTTGAGAAATTACAATATTTAACTTGGATGCTTGGGAGAAAATTGCTTCTTGCAAGTTCAAAGAATTAACAAGATTCCAGCTGTTGCAGTTTCAATGGTGTTTCTTTAGTTCTAACCATCTAAGAGAATAAACCAAGGAAAATTCCTGTCTTTCCTTTTATGCATTAAATTTTCAGATCAAGGTATGAGCTTAGATACCTTCCAGTGTAAGATAAAGAAAAATAAAGAAGAGAATAAAAGTTTTAAAAATATCAACTCTTCATAAGAACAAATTTTACTGACAATACTATTAATCACATCTTATTTGCTTCACTCATCTCTAATTCAAGCTGAGGGGAATGGGATACATCTCAACAGCCTCATTTGGGAACACTGATGCTGTCAAGGTTGACACCACCAGAAGGTTTTCCTTACTTAATGGAAGTCAACATTTATTTTCTTTTTCAAATGGCATTTATTGCAGATGAATGGAGCCTACGTATCATTCTGGAGATGAAAGGTTTGATTTAAAGTCTGTCCAGGGTCTTTTTATCAGGCTGGGTGAGCTTTGTTTGGATTAGGCCTCAGATCTTTACCTCTGGTCAAAGAGAATATGACAGGGGGTTTTCCCTACAAGCACTCTCCCTAGGGAAGGGAAGCTGTGTTCTGCCTTTGGGCTGACCTTGACAACTGATATGTTTTTTTCAAGGGCAAAACACAAATGCACAGGAAAATTAATACTTCTTGGAAGCCCCCAGTTGCAAGCTGAATAATACATCTCAGATGTCTACAATCAAAAGAGTCATCCACATCTCCCTTATTCTGAACAGAGTTTTTTTTCAGAACAAGGCAAAATGTATTAGTTGGTTAGCTGGAGATGGTCTTAAACAAGAACAGGAAAATTAAACCTATCTCTACGTATATTTTTTACTCTTTTGTTGGTGCATCTCTCACCTCCAGATATATTCCACAGGAACATTCCTCATTACCCACAACAAAAATGTTTAATGTCAGGTATTCTTACATTTGTTATCGCTATTGTCCAGTAGTCAAAAAAAAAAAAAACAAAAACCCAAAAAAAAAAAAAAAAAACCCACAAAAAAAACCAAAAAAACCCAAAAAAACCCAAAAACCAAAAAAGAACACCAAAAAACCCCCACTTTTCTTCCTAGTATCTTTTGTATCTCCAAGAAAACTCATTTCAGACATTGAAAATACTTGCATCTGTGCCAAATGAGTCATATAAGCTTTTTCCCTATTTGATGCAGTGCAAGAGGAGCACCTTGTAGTGTGACAGCATTGGGTGTTCTTTTAGCCTAAAATATCATGAAATACAGTGGCAGTTGGACATGCCACAGAAAAAGCATCATCAGAGCGAGAGCAGGTGCAGCTAGAGTTTGTTAAACAATCTCACTTCTTTTTTGAACTGATGAGCTTTCCACTATATATCAACTTCCAAAGTTTTTAGAGTCTTCCCTGTTGTACATGCCCACTACTGAGAAAAGAAATAAGAGGAGAACAGAAAAACATAGCAATGAATACATGGATTCCTTCTTGTGGAAAGGTCATGGTTGAGGAATGGTTTCCCCAATATAACTCCACCCTTTTAAGTGGGAGTTATATTGGGGAAACCATTCTTAAACCGCAAGCCCCTCCCCTGCTTCCTCTGATGGGAGACAAAAGGCAGAGGTTAAGATAAGAACAATTTACTGGGAATAGCAACGAGATAAAAAAATCAACAGTAACAGCAAAAATGCCAATTAAAAAAATGTACAAAGATATGATGATTTACATGGAAACTGCTTACCAAGCCCAGGAGAATGAAAAAACAATGTCAGACAGACTCTCAGTTCACCACACTTTCCCACAACAGGAAAATAATGCCCTTTTTTCCATGAGGTGAGGGAGAGGGAGTCCCTTTCTCTTGTCTCTAGCAATGAAGTAAGACTGGGGTCTTGGCCACACCAACAGGGCCCCAGGCCCCACTCCCTCATGGTCACTGCAAAAAATTAACCCTGATCTTGGCCAATATATTGCTGTGGACAAACCATACATATGGACAGCCAACGACAACTTTAGAGGTTCAACTAATTTTTCTGCTGTGGAGGGAAATGAAGGACTTGGAAGAAGAGCTTCATCAAACTGCTGGGGCATTCAGTGAAGTCTGACAAGCAGAGCCCACAAAATCCCCCAGCCTTAGGTTGTAAGCTTATTGCTATTCACTCAACAGGGGCACTCGTTGCAGCAGTCACAGCCCTGTGAACAATGTGGTACATTAGAGCTAAATTATGCACCAACACCCTGATTTATGGCTGAGAACCGTACTAAATTAAGTAGAAATTCTAAATTAAGGAGAAAATCGGAAATTAAAAGGCAAGGTTGATTTATTAGGAAATCATTTGCTAACCACCAGTATTATGGAAATAGATCTAAAAATAAAGCCCCAATGGAAAAATAAATAACTAAGGCACAGGATTTTTGAAATGCAAGAACTCCTGGAAAGTTTAAAGACTCCCTAGGGCAGATGCGCTTCCCCACCCCCAAATACTAGATAATTAACTTAAACTTTTACAACTAAGATTTTGACAGAGCTGAATGATAAGATCTCTGGAAACTAAAGCAAAATCATAATAAATCTTGGAATACTGCAGAAATTCCAGAGTAGTTGAAGTAAGCTAATTTTCTTCCTATATTTTAAAAGGCTACATAGTGACTCAAGTAATTATAATCCTGTCATCATAGCATCATTTATAGGCAGAAGGATGGAACAATTGGTATGAAGCTCAATTAATTTAAAAACTAAAGTAAGATAATAATTTAATTTATATCAATCAGATCTTGTCAAAATAACATAATATGGGGAGGCGGGTTTTAGATATCTAAAGCGGCTGGTAAAAGCACTAATTTTAATTTAATATGCCTCAGCAACTGTGTATTTTTACTTGGTACTCAAAATTGATATAATATAAAATAATGGAGCATAGATTAAATAGTAAATGAAATAAAATCAGGTCGGTACATCTCTAAAAAATTGTAAAGGATAGAAAGTTTATAACTTTTATAGAAAGATTGATTCTTAATTCTGTGGGGTTTTTTTCTTTTTTCAACCCTCTGAGAGAAACTATACATTTGTTTGTTGTCCAGATGGCAAACAGTAATATTTATGATTGTAAATAATAAAGCCAGGCCACTGATATTGAACAACAGAGATTTCTTAACAATTTCTTATTAAGCATATGTACCAATAAAAAAATGCATATAATTAGGAACAAGATTGCTAACTGTACTTAAAGGTTCCTGAGAAATTTCAGTGTTTCTCATCAATAGACAAAATTTAAAGAGTAAAATATAAATGACTAATTCAGTACCTGAACACATAAGCAGAACCATAAACCAGAGAAATTAAATTATACAATTTCCATTTATGACATCATGTCTTATCTTTTGGTTACCTTCAGATTTGATGTTGATAACTAAAGATGTGTGTTCATAAACTGGGATAAAAATCACAGAAAAGCCAGAATAACTGGAAAGGAGTAATGATTATTTAATTTTTCAAATATTAATTTATCAACTGGTTTTATTCTTATATATATTATATATAAACACACAGATGGGGGCCAGGAAAACACTATCTACTTCTTTTCAAACTTGCCATACCTGTTATATAAACATCTCATGTCCACAATTTGAAACAAGAGAAATTCATATTGATTACAAGAGACTTTTTTTCTAAAATAGTAAGAATTTTATGAATGTTGGAAGCATGGCATGAAAAAAGGAATATTTTCATTAATTATCTTTTGTATTCGGATTTTTTTTTAATAAAATATATGAAGTATTTCAGAGATTATTTTAAGAAAATTCAGTGATCTGGGTGATATTGATGAAATCATGTTCAAGAAATTTAATGGTTCACCATTAAAATCTATTAAATTAAGTCTTATAAAATATGAGGAAGATGGCTTCATATTAATCTTCTATTGCCTTGCACTTCCTGTACAGCTTTTGTGATTTCATAGGCTTCTTATGCATAAGAAGTTTTAACATATGAAAAAAGTTCACTAGACCTAAGATTCTCTCTTATAGTAAATAGCATTTTCTAAGAGCAAGGCCATTTTTCTAGGGAGAAGTGGGGATATGATTTAACCATCTGGAAAAAGTACATTGCACTCCTTTGATCTACATAGTCTTTCTTCTGTTTTCTGTGGCCAGTTCTAGGGCTATTTAACTCTCATTTTTGTAATGGGAATTCTTAATAAACTTTCCATTTACAAGGAGTAGTTATATTTTTCCAGTCCAGTTATTCTAATTTAGCTCTTTTTTTTTTCCTTTTTTTTTCTTTTTTTTCTTTTTTTTTTTTTCCTGAGACTTTCTCTTGTATTTAGAATAGTTCAAAACATAGTGAAGACAACAAGCACACAGAAATGGAAAGCTGCAATACACAGAAAAGAAGATCACAGCTATTAGATTGTCACATCAATCACATTTGGTAGTCTAGATAAAGCTGGTCAATAACAAGCTAAATGCATGCTCCATAACAATTCATTAAAATTATAGCATATTACATGGCATAATCACACCTAAAATAACCCATAAACAAAACCATGGTGCAGTTGTGTGCAACTCTGGAAATACCCTCCAGCCAATCAACACATACAGGTTGCTAGATAGTCAAGAGTAAAGGTAGTGTCACTGAATATGGTCACAGATTGGAGAATCTCTCCACTTATAGCATCACCCAATGTCTCTGTGCTTGTTCACTCTCTTTAGAGGAAAACTCTGAGAGAATCTTTGGGACAAACATATAACCCCAAAGACTCTTGTACTGAGCAGGGATTCTGTTACCTTCAGAAGGAAAGCTGTGGTGGAGGGGTAGATTGCAGGACAGGATGCTTCCAGAAGGCAGTTAACATATAAAGGACCTGCATAAGGTGAATAACATCTTTCTTCTGCAGGGGTATATCACTGAGGTAGAAAGATGGCTGTATTGTCAGGTAGGCTGCATATTAAAGAAAAGATAGTTTGGCTACTCTTCCAGGCCATAAAAACTATATATGGGGCAGAAGAAGGGTGTTCATGAGATTGAGGAAAAAATGAAGTGCATGAAAAAACGTACTGAGGAAATGTGCTCAGGTCACCTACAATAATCCATAGAGAACTCCTGAGTAATTTCAAGCCAGAGTTTCTAAACCAGGGGCATACTTGAACACATTTGTGGAGCTACTCACATTTTGTAGAGATAACAAGACCAGGCAGACCAAGGTGACATGTAAATTTTGTGCGTTTTCTTTCATTTCCATTTTATCTGTGCTTTCATTTAACTGGAGTAGCTCATTCCCCCACAGTCAAAAATTAACCATACTGCAATGTTTATGCTACCCACAAAGTCAGTTTAGACAAAAAGTGACCCCTTAGAAGATGACTTTTCTTGGGCTAATATGTCAAAAAAGAAAATTGCATTCACTAGAAATAGAATAACTAGAAACAGATTTGTAATTTTGATATATTTCTTAGAAATAAGAATCACAAAGTTCACTAGGAACTGACTGGGAAAAATTGCTAGCAGACTAGCAAATTATTTATTCATATGTATTTTTGTTGGAAACAGGAAAGTTGTTTCTCAGCTTGCTAAATATGGTCTTTGCAATCGCAGAGGGAAATACAACTTTAAGTATTTGGGTCTGCAATTTAACATGTTACAAGAGTGGAAATGAAGCTTAGGTTGGCAGCACTGCAAATCAGAGTGAAAGTGGTATGCTGGATGAGTTTTTATTTTCTGCTAAATAAATCCATATTGGTTCATAGATCTGCAAATACAAATATGTTCTTCAAGAACAGATCTCTTCCTTTTTAGAGAACGGGTCTACAAAAATACCCTAAGCATTGCCAATGCACCCTAAACTCCAGTGTCTAAGTCATCTAAGGAGTTATCAGAATGCCTTTAGTGTTTTCTATTAGTGCATAGGAGAGCTCATTTGAGCAGTGATTCAGCTTTGAACAAGGGGTCAAGCTCAGACACAAGATGTGAAATCAATTTGTAATAAATTTCCTAGAGAAATGGGCAATTTACTAAAGGGCACAAAACACCAACTTGTTAAGAAAAGCATTTTAAATATCCAGGGAAGGATCAATCCTGCCCATTCTGTGGGAAATGACATGTACTACAAGGACACTAGGAAAAAGAAGAAGAGAAGGTAGTCAATAATTTGCAATAGTTTGGCAGTTCTGAGTATAGGGAACAAGGATGTAAAGCTGGGGAAAATGGACAAGATTATGCATTTTCCAAGGTGTCTGACATGGTATGTCTTATTCCTCTGTGAAGGCTGGCTGCCAGTCTGGTCTACAAGTGGTCAATTAAATTAGAGGAGAGACTATTTAACAACACTGTTGCTGCTAACATGCCCCTTCCCCATCTTTTCTGATGTAGAGACCACATAATCCATTACTTGCAGTAGTGGAATTGTTAATTGTCTAAATACATTACTTTACTGTGTAAGATGTCCCTTTCTGTGTCTTCATGAGAGGATCTTAAAACACTGGATGTTTTTACTGATTTAAGAGGGCTTAATTTATGACCACCAGTCATCTGCCTCTCTGAAACGCAAGGAAAAGGTTTTTAAGGGAGTATGGAGAAGTGCTGCTACAGAAACAAAGAGATTGTATAATATTTGTTTGCAAGCCTTTAAAAAAGCTCCATATTAAACTGAATTTTCCAAAGGACTCAAAATAAGACTTGAGATAAAAATCAGTTCCAATCTTTTCAGTTGGTCTGTTTACCATTTTAGTCATTTTGATAATGTAGTTTTTAATTTAAGTACTGCATAATCTGATGTGTATTTATTAGAAGCAAGATTGCCTCTCAAATAGACTTTATGAAATTAACTATACATCCCAATAGAAATGTAAAATCACTCAAAGTCAAGGTTCTATGTGGGAGTGTTCTGTATTTCCTCTGCTGGAAAATGGCCGTGCTTTTACTGCATCATTTACAAAAGTTTTGGTTTATATCTTGATTACCATTACACTAACTTTTCCTTTCAATGTAGGCTATGTTTATTTATAGAATGAGCAGTTTTTTAATTCTAAATTAAACGTTTACTGTATTCTGAGGCTGAATGCAACAGGTCATCCACTTGTGCATCTCTCACCTCGCTTCCTACAAAATTCTTTTTCAGAGAAAAGATGTAGAAAATTACATTTCTTTATGATTTGTTTCAATTGTAATTCAAGGAAGTCTTTAACATTCCCCCTAATAATAACGAAACGTATTACTCTTTAATCATTGTTAGATGGATTGCAATCAACATGTCTAGAAAAAGTTCATGTTTATCTCTTGGTAAACTAGCAAACAACAATTATCAGCTTGTCCATTTTTAATAAATATTTACTTATTTATTTAACAAGGAATGCTTTGAGAACTCAGAAGCTCACAAAAAACATTCTCAGATGACAAAGAGATCAATAGGGCTACACACTAAATTGCTTGGAGGTATCAGGTAGATGAAAGAAATTAAGCAGTGAGGTAATTAATAGGAATCTTTACTGGTTTGATTGCATTTGATTCTCTTATCCTGTGAAGAGAAGATTTAAAGAATTGCCTTCTACATACAGAGAATAGAAATATTTTCACATTTCTTGTATTCATGTACTAAATTTATTATCACTGATCCCCTTACACTTTTTTTGTAGAAGCATAGGGCAAGACCTAGCATAAATTCTAGTTATATTTTATTGATTCCTCTCCACACAACAGCTTTGCACAGAGAAATAGAATGAGTCCAATCTAATGTGATGTAATAGAAAGTTTATTTCTAAAGTCAAATGGCTTCTTTTACTGGTTATGACAAAGAATCTGAGATAAAACATCCAGCAGATACTCATATCCTGAGATTTTACTCGCTGTCCTATTTTGTAAATCTTGAATCATTTACTTCTTATAGAACTTCATTAATTTTACAGTGTTGAGAAAAAAATTCAAAAGACATTTGTAGATGTCTATAGCTAAGGCTTTGCACCTGATTTTTTTCTTTTTTTTTTAATCCGTGGGATTTTTTTAAAAAAATTTCATTTATTTTGTGGTATTTTTGCAATATGCGCAAAATAGACGAGTAGACAAATATGCAATAGATAAGTAGACAGAATAAAAAAATAAAGTCAAGAAGCAAGACTGTAGTTTGAGTGTGTCTGAAGTTTGGTCCGAGAGTACTTGACAAGTTTTTGTCCTGAGAAATGTCCTTATATTTCAGAAGAGATATTATAAAGAGAACACTGTGAGGAGCAGCAGAAGGTATGCTCTTGCTAGAGCACTAGGACATACATAAAACTGATAGAATCATCAATTTGCTGATAATCCTCTCTTCCTCGTTCATTTAATTAATAAACCTCTCTATATCCATGCTCTGCTGGTGTACTGTTTAACAGCCAGCATGTATTGACCCTACATTAATCTGTGTTTTGAAATATAGCATGTGAACAGCTTGCCTAAATCACAGAATGACTGAGGTTTGAGGTTTTCTGGTTCAATTCTCCCTGTCCAGGGATGGTCAGTTTGGCAAGGTTGTACAGGAATATGTTTTCTAAATTTAAACTTAAGTTTTGAGTATCAATATGATTGGAAACTCCACGATGTCTCTGGAGAACCTGCTCCAGTACTTGATCACACTCACAGTAAAGAAGTGGGGGTTTTTTGTTCCAGTGACGTTTCCTCTTTGATTTTTGTTGCTGTTATTCGTGCCCAATGCCCAATCCTGTCAGTGGCAAGAAGCCACTGGCTTCTACTAAGAAGTGTTTGGCTCCCTCTTCTTCATTCCCTTTCATCAGGGACTTATCTACTTTCCCTCAAGCCTTTTCTTCTCCAGGCTGAGCAGTCCCAGCTATCTCAGCTTCTCTTCACATGAAAGATGTTCTAGTACTTTAAGAAGAGGTGAGGGAGAAAGATGACATCTCAATATTAGTGGTAGAAGGGCTGGATGCTTTTGTTTATTTATTACATGCTGAATGTATTTGTTTATTTGTTTTAAAACATTGATTGAAAAATCTTTTTCTTTCCAGTACTATGGATTGGAGAAGCCAAATGAAGCTTAAATTTGTTGTTGTGCCTGCCGCTCTACTTACTGTATTCTAACCAACATTTTTCCACTGCCCATGTTTATGTTCCTAGTAAGTGATTAAATGTTTTCAACAAAATATAAAGAGTGTATTTGTGTGTGCAATTTTTTTTTAGTAGATCTGAACCACTTTAGCTGCATTTTTGGCAAACTTCATTCACTTCATCTTCTTGGCATTTCATTATATTTTGTGTGATCACAAAATCAACTCACCAGCAACAAAGCGAAACATGACTCTTTGAAATAAATGTTGTCATTAACAAGCCATGCCAGCCGCAGTGACAGATTTGCAGCTGTAATGAATAACATTTCCCACAAAGTTCTCCTGTCTGACAGAAAAGCTGTGACATTACTGCAGGCAACAGTGTTGGAAACTAAAAGATTGATTGATGCAAGTAGATAATTGAAACCTCAGCACTGTCACATGGATGCCAACCTAACAACCAAGCTACCACTCTACAATAACATTTATCATACAACAGCCTCTCCAGAAGTAACAAACATGGAGAGAACATGGAATATTTCTTCAGGATCATGAGTTACTTACTGCTAATTTATCCTAACTAATTAAGTCTTGATTTCTAAAACAAAAATCTGTTCAGTTACTTCTGGTATCTCAAGTTCCTAAATTCAGTTCAGAGTTGTTGTCAAAAGCCAAGAATACCTAGCAGGAATGAGCTGAGTAGCACTCTACCTTTGAGGTGGTAAGTGATAACATCATTGTCATGTCTGACTCCCTGAAGTTAGATGCAATACTCCACATTTACTCTTCCCTAGATAAGTCAGTGACTGTCCAAGATTCTGGGATTCGAGAAGTTATGATTAATCAGTCTTTATGCAAAAATGTTTCATGCAAGACATCTAAATGATTGGATGATGGTTTTATTATTTGTTCAAATGGATTTCAGAACACCCTCAAATTTTGCACCATAACCATAGTTAATAATTCCAAAATCATATTTGAACATGTCTGTAAGGATGCTTAGGATAGTTTGTATTTTTTTTCATAATCCCATTAAAACTCACAATAGACATTTGCTCATTTAAGATAATTTTTCCTCTTTCACAGTTACTGTTAAAGAATGTTTTTATTATATGGTTTTCTCTCAAGAAAACTTTCAGACCAAGTAATATCTAACATATATCATCCTTGGAATACCAGGTGTACGACAGATCTATGTGAAGCCATTGGATCTAGTAGAATAACACTGATTTACAAAACTAAGCAGTAATTTACAGGTCCATCTAATCTTAACAAGTAACTGATGAAAAATACAAGGATGTTTACAAAAAGACCACTGAGTATATGTGGCATTAGCAAATTATCACATAGCAACAGATCTGATGTGGAAAATACCACTGACAGAACCACCAGGTAAAGAGGACAAAACTATACCTGTAAATCAGAAATAAAAGGAACTGTTTGGTTTTGGGGGGTTTTTTTGTTTGTTTGGTTGGTTGGTTTGGTTTTATTTGTACTTTTGCAGCAAATATTTTGATTAATACTAAGGAAAAAAACAAAAAATGTCAACCTGTTATGTAATATGTAATATATATAATTCCCCTAATAAAATGTGGCCAGAAATAATACTCCAGATAAGTTGTATAGTTTTTACCCTGCTACTGATGTTAAATGTAATATATTTTACCCCTTGCCATGATTCTATAATTTATTTACCACTATTCAACATACATATATGACAGGACCAGTCCATGAGATGGGTTAAATTGTCAGCCTCTGCTGAGAATCTGGCCATCTCTTTCTGGTTTTGTCTTTTACTGATTGTCTCTCTAGATATATCTTTCCTCACGTTCCTCTCGGGCTTTTTTCAATCTCCTTAAGATTTTTTTTTCTTTCTCTTCCCTCCATGAGCTTTGTTTCAAGTGTTCCAACAATCTGTTGACTGATTCCTGCAGTTCTTAAGCATTCATCATGTTCTAAGAAGCAGCTTTGGTTGACTTCACCAAGGGCAGCACAATTTTGCCTGTGGTTATTCACTTTTCCTTACATCTCGTTTCCATTTCATTTCATTGACTGGAAATTTGATTCAATTTTTTTCTGCTCTGGCCTGGCTTCCCTCATGCCTACAATACTTTGCTGCTGTCTTTATCCTTTATCCTTGTTTTCCTGTCTCTCTTCTTTCCTACTGACAGAATGACAGAACAGTATAGAAATAGGAAGCAGTTTTTTGTTCGGGTAGGACCTCTAAAAGACTGAGACAAATACTGTCTGGGTTTAGGAAGGAACGAAGAGTCATAGAGAAATTTCTTTCAATGAAATATCTTACTTCCTAACTTTAAAAGCAGTTAAGCCATTAAAATGCTCAATAAAATGTTCAGTGTCCTTGTTTTCTTTAAGGACTTTTTAATGCCTATGCTTGTTTTGGCTCACTATCTTTTATTACAAGCAGCGAGTTACATTGCTATTGTCTTTGACTGTTTAGATTTCATTTCATTCCATATATTTTAGTTCATACTCAGTTAAAAATCTCTCTAAATTTAATAGAGATTTTAATATTAGGAAACTAAATTTAAAGATGTTAAATGATTTTTAAACAAAACCCACAAACTTCCTTTTCTGATCAAATATTCATTTAGCTATTTTATAATCAGATCTATTTATCTGAAGTTCCTATACATCAGAAAATTGTCAGAGATTTGTTTTATGAGCAATATCTGTGAATTAATTCAGATTAAACCTAATAACCGGATCAAGGTGCAATTGCAGGGCTCAGTGTCAGCTGGCTTTGATGCTTCTCTAGAGACACCTCCAGGCTCCCTGTCTGCTCCTATTCTGAGCTGCAAATCCACAGATGGAGCAGGAGCCATCCTCCTGGGGCCACCAGCTCCCAGTCTTGACCATCGTGGGAGTTTCCATTTTCCAACCTGATAAGCACAGACTATCTTCCTCTCCTTCACCACGGCTGGGGGTTCAGACTCTTGATGCTGCAGGGTCCCAGGGGAGATTCATCTGCTCTTGCTCCTTATCTCTGATGTTGCCCAGTGTGCTGAACCCCTCCCACAGTTTCTTTACCTGGCAGCAGAGATCCCTCACCAGCAGCACTCAGCCACACAATTCTGCCGGGAAGGTAAACTAGATAGCAGCAGCTGGGGCAAACCAGGAAATGCCACATCTTTTTCTCAGGAGAGGGTAAAAAAACTTGCCCTGAACTCTCTTCTCCTCTGTAAAGACTCATTAATTGAACTCACAGGATGTGCTGTGGAACATCCTGCCTCTGTGAGTGTACTTTAATTTCTCCATTTCTATGCAAAGAAGTCTTCACATCACAATACATGAAACTAAGAGCAGGATTAGTAGTTCATATTTCTAAATTGGAGACTGCAAGTACAAAAATAGAATTCTACATGATTGCAATGAGATAATATGCATGCTGTAGTTATAAATAACAATTTTAATACATAGTGGAATAGTCATTAGAGAAGCCTAGTTCATGATGTGTTCCTATAAAAGATGCAAACCATGAAAATGTGAGAGTAGGAATCTCTTCTCTTTGCCTTCCTGCCAAGAGACTGTCCTGACGTCAGTCTTTGTATTTTCCTTTCACTTCAAGTGACTACCCAAATCTTTCACCATCTGCTCACGGCCAGCCCTCAAACTGGCAAAAAGCAGACAGTTTTCCTAGAACTAAACCATGAAATGCCAAATGCCATATGAGACGTAAAGCTCCTTTTTTAGAAAAATGCAATGTTATATATCAAGGAAAGTAAGACAATAAATAGATAGATAGATAAATAGATAAATAAATAAATAAACTACTCTGCGAGAAATTAACTCTTAATACCATTAAAGTAATGAGGCGTAAGGTCAAAGGAAAGGAAACGAGATTTTAAATTAGTATTTTCACTGTGGTGATGGAACCACTGCTGAGACCCCTAATCCATTCATGCTGACAGACCCATTATCTGCAATTATTCTTTATTCAAGTGTAAACCACCATTATGCATGGAGCTGTTGCTACTGCAATAAAAATTTTTAAAAGCCCTGTACCATAAGTAGCAGCTGACTTCACAAAACTGCATGGCCCTAATGTAAAAAAATATCCTTCCATTTTCAATCATAACTTGGGTCTTATTGTGGCCTTTTGAGTAAATAAAAATAAAATATTTAATGTCTCTGCTTGAATCTCAAACTTGCATCAGGGCTTAGGGTCAAAGTTTATTAACCTGTATCATCTATATCTCTATTCATTTATGTATTCATGCGTCTTCTGAAACGTGTGGCCTCATGTGAAAAGTAGTAAACAAGATGGTTTACAACTTTTTTGCAAAGTAATAAACAAAGATGGGTGTTATGTTCTGTAGTAGGCACAATGTTTTTCAGAGTTTTCTTTTGAGAAGAGCTGGTCCTGTCAGCTTTCATCTTCCTCAAACAATTGCAGGTTGTTCTGCCGAAAGAAAGTAGCATATCTTCAAATTTTCAGTAATCTTATTCCTTTCTAGTCTTGACCCTAAAAAGAATATCTAAAAATAGAGTGAAATCAAGAGGAATATTTTGCAAACCTAGGAGAGATTGAAGAAACTTGCTTTCAAAGAAATCATTGGCTCAAGTATCTAGAGCTATTGCCAAGAACTAGAAAGTAACTGAAATTAAAAATAAAAGAGTCATTTTGTAAAAAAAAAAAAAAGCCTGTGCTATGCCATTGTTCATATCAAGGTGTATTCTAACTTCTTGTCACACCAGAAAAAATGATTTAGCTAAATTGGAAAAACTAATAAGCTTATGTCAGCTTTCTTTTTTCTGATTTCATTCCTGTGAAAATTAAGTATGTAGAGAATATGGAAGTATAGAAGTGTTACCAGGCTAAATAGATAAAATATAAATAGATATAATTATTTTCAATAATTATTGAGAATTAATAAAAGACATATTTGAAGGTGCAAAGTAGACATAGAGAAATGTAAATGTTGTCAGAAAAAACTCTCATACATAGCTGATACTGTTTTTGATCTCATGATGAGTATTCTGCCCTGTATTAAAATCTGTCACAGCATTGCACTTCTAAATCTGAGCCCAAATCCTCTAATAACTTATTAGATATAGACTTCCTCCCTGATACCAGAGAGGTCCTGTGTGAACACAAGTTGTTCATATCATGGCCATTGTGCAAAGACATATCGCATCAAAATTAATATATGGGGAAAAGGATTATAAGCAACTCTGGAAAAGCAATAAACTGAAGAAATAACACTCCTTTTTAAAAATTCCTGCTTTATGACACAAAGTTCTTAACTATACAATCTGTTGACATAGCTTTTGTCTGATTTTTATCTCATTGAGTCTGCTTGAACAGTAAGAATGCTTAGAGTGAGACCACATCCTAGTCTTCGTTTTTTTTGCCTGGTGGTAGCACCCACAGCAAAGACTCATTTCAGTCACAGAAAGGCACTAAGGTACCTCTGTAAGGAACATACAGAGCTTGGCCCTTGGGTAGATATGGTGGAAAAATGATGAGGGCTTCATGCAAATGGTCTTGACTTACACATGTTGAGACATCTGGTCTGAGCAGCTTAGTAATATGCAGGCACATTTTCACCTACTCAGCAGAAACCCCATCCAAGTGTGCAAGGCATTTGATTTCCTCTGTCATATCCAAACACATTGGAGCCACTAAAGATTTTTCAATGAAATAAGTAAGAAAAATTTAACAAGCAAAGCAACATACTCTTCTCTAATTATATACTTTAAAAAAACCTCAAACCCTGAATTTTTGTGAAACTGCTTCTAAAATGCTCTGTTCTGAACTGAAACTAATCATGGAAGATTCCAACCTTGATTTAAATCTAAGTTTAGCAGAGTTAAAGTAAAGTAAATGTAGAAGTTTGCACTGTAAAGCATCAGGCAGCCTGTACAGGCTGAATCTGCATTTCCTCTGCCAAAATCATACTGTCAAACTGAGAGACCAGAAGGAAAAAACAAGGGGAATTAGGTATCTTCCTATTTTCATACTTCTCAGATCTTCTTTTCTTGAACATATGGCCCTGAGCATGACAGAGGCATTTGTACTTTAATGTAGGTCTTAAAATTATTAATGTCACCTAGTTAAACTTCTTCATCACACAAGAGTAATGGACAGTGGAAATGGGCAGGCTATTCTTATGGCATTCAGTATGGCAGCTTTAAAGTATCTACAAACACTATGTTAAGCATGATTTCTGTTTAATTGGTGCAGGTCTGATTCTATCACACCTTTGCTGCTGAGTAAATTGCTTGTACAGTCTTCTCACTGAAAACAAAGAAAAGCCATTGCTATAGTAGCCACACTGACATGAGATATCATTTTAAAGGGAAATAGCCTGTATAGGAGGTGCAGTTTGAATTCTTCATTTTTCTTACTTTTTCAGGTGATAAAAGCATTTCTGAGTGTGTTAAATGTAAACCTTTCAATAAAAGGAATATGAAATTCAATTTCTTTGGGGATAATATATATGATTTCACAATTCTTTAAGGAATATGTAAAAGGTCAAACAAGCATGAAAATTATAAAGGTAAAATATCAGAAATAAGAATAATGGCCAAAAGTAAAAACACCAAAAAGAGGTAAAAGATGGGTAATTTTTACAATAGATGTGATATCTGTTTACTAAGTAATTTATACATGCAGTTCTGTGAAAATCCAGAATAATCATTCTGTGAACTTAAAATGTTCTTAGGACTTTTCCATTCTGTGCCTTGCATCTTTCCCTTCCTATATTGAGTTGGTGATACAAAAATATACTTCTACACTGAGGAATTATACTCTGGAAATACAGTATAACATTTCAGAATATTAATTTCTTACAGGATTGTTTCTGGTAAAAGTGCTGCACCCTGTCACCTCTGGGACCCATGGTCAAGTTTTGCACCCTATAAGGTGTGGCTTCACCCAGGAAGTGCAGGTGATGATGGCTGGGACACATTCCAGTGAGAGCCTGATGAAGTCATCAAAGTAGTGTTTGTAACACAGAGAATGTAGAATAAACAGACCAAAACTAAAGCAATGACAGGTTTGATGACAAATAATTATGTACCTTTCATATTTATTTTTCTTTTTTTCTCTCTCCCATCATCTCTTTCATTCACTGTCACCACTTGGCTATTTCCCTATCAATCAAAACCTCTGTATTGGCTTTGGTTTAGTGTTTTTCATTTTTTTTTCTTGTACTTTGGTTTGATCTTCCATCCCAAGAAATAGTTATGTTAACCCATGTCATCTGCTCTTAATTTGTCTCAAATATATTGTAGGAAAGAAGAAAACAGAAACTCATATTTCAAGGACTTAATATTTTAGAGATTTTATTCTCATGGTGTAAACTGGGAATATTATGTTCTTAGGGAGCTGATTGCACAGTATAGTAATTTATTACTTGCACACCTATGATTTAAGGTGCCTTCTTATATCCACTGCACTTTTATTACCAGTCATTCTCAGAAAACAGCTTTTTCAAAGTGCTTTAAAGAAGCAGGTTGTTTTCTGAAACATAGCTGTAGAAGCTAGGCAATCAAACCAGGACAAGACATTTTCCAAATTTACCAATGCTGAAGTATATGCAATTTCAAACCAAGTTAGAGGTTACTGCAGATGATAGTGGCATTAAAAAAGGTGTGATTAGTGACAAGAGGTGAGTGAGCTGAGTGATGCCCCAGGTGATATTCTGGCACACAGTTAAATTTTTTTAGTGTTTGGCCTTTCCTGTGCAAAGGTTTCATTGCCTTGAAGAGCTTGGGCTCTGGTTGCCTTCAGGAACAGCTCTCCCAGCAGCCACTGCTACACTTCCAGATTCTGCTGGGGGTGCCAAACTTCAGCTTTGCCTTCAGCTGTTTTTTTCTTGTTCAGCCAATCTACAAGACTACTTGGAGTTTCCACAGCCTCTGTTGCTGTATCAGGAGAGTGGGCCTAGAGTGAACAATTCTCCCTCTGTCTTGGCAAGAGGGCAAAACAGCTGAAATTGAACTTCTTTCCACATCAATGGCGCAGACTGTCTGACAGCAAGAGAAAAGGGGAAACCACTGTCTGCCAGTAACCTAAAAGAGCTAAAAAACCTGAATAGCAGAAAAAGGTTTATTTTCCAAACACGGAAAAGCAACATGAAAAATGTTAGTTTTCCAAACATTGTAGACAAAAAAACTATTTCCCATCACTGTGATAACTCAGGAGGTTCCTCTGATCTTAACCATTCTGATAACCTTCAGATGATAACTGGTTATTCATCCAACTTACCATAAATACACATTTTGTCTATGTAACTTATAGAGAGGTGACTAAAAACTACAAATCTTGTAGGGCAAAAAAGAAAGTGTATGATTAAGTGAGGTAAATACTTGCTTGGCAAGTATTCGACTGGCTTGTCCTGTAGCTGAGCCTGGATCTGATAGCTTCTTTGAAGGAAAATACAGTCAATCAATTTACTTGGCACCCTGCATCATTCCTCTTCTCAACATTTGTCTCATTTGTTTCCACTAGTTGAAGGAATAGAAATTGCAACATGTTGCTTAATGCCCATCACTAAAACAGGGGAAAAAATCTTTTAAACTTTTTTTTTCATTCCCTTTTCCCCCATAAGGAATGAGGAAGCCCTACAAGTAACTTCTTTTTGAACCAATAGAAGCAGATACATAAAGTCAACCCACAGAGACAAGATTACTCTCTCCTCTTACAAAGTACGGAAATCCTACTACATCTTCGTAAACAGCACACCCTGGAACATCCTCTCTTTTATGAGAGTACTATCTCAAATGCTTTTACTTTTTGAATTTCTCCATTAACCTGGCTCTCTCTCCCTTGCTGCAGCTCATGAAGCAATTGCTACCTAATACTGAATAATTTTTCCAGTTACACATTTTCTCATTTGGAGTTATATTCTGCTGTAATCTGTGTTAGTTTCTGCAAGACACTACCGTACTAAATTGCAGCTGTGACACAGCCCTTTTCTTGCTACATGAAGGTCAAGAACAGACTCATTTGTTTTTTTCTAAATGACTCTACCTAATTGCTCTTCCTTTCCTCATTGATTCTGAGAGGGGTTTCCAATTACATCCTCCTATTGTGGATAAATGCAGTGGGTGACAGAGCTCAGCTTTGCATGTATCCTTTGGATTAGTGGGTCCTCATCAGTCTACCTGGGACACATAGTTTTCTGTGGTATTGCTCAGATTCATAAGTCCATCTTAATATAAAGAGAAGTCACCCTTACAAGTCAGTTTCTTATGCTCTCTAATTCCTTTTCACCTTTTTTAAAACTGTCCTTGGAACAGGAAGAATGGATGGCAGAGAGGCAAAAGTGCTATTTCTTAGATGATCGTTGAAAACCTAGTGAAACAGTGAGAGCAAAAACATGGATCAATGCTCTGGTCTCTTAAATTTTAGGGTATTTTAAACAAAACACATTTCAGACTTCATAATAGCATAAGTTTTTCTAATAAATAGAAACAAATTTAATTTACAGCAAGCTACCAGACTGAGCTTTTGAGGCATTTTTTTCAATCATCTCCTTGCAAATTCATTTACTTTTCTGATGAAACAAACCAGGAAGTTGACACTCAGGACTGCAGTTAATAATGGATACTCAATGCAGAGCCTTGGATTAGGAAAAAATCTGCAGTAAAGCTCCCAAGTAATGTGGTTGTCAGATTCTCAACAACAATGGTTTTGCCTTCAGACCCTTTTTGTAGGGTTGCAGGATTTTTTNAGATCGGGTGTCCTGCAGAGCCAAGAACTCACACTTTGATTCTGTGGGTGCGTGTCGGGGCTGGCCAGGCTGACCGGAAGAGCACTCATTGCAACACCTTTTGTATGGCACCATCCAGTTTACTAATTTAGTCAGAGGTTTTCTGTGCTGCAGTCTAATAACACAGTTAACCTTAACTGTTAAAAACAGAAGAACTACCTAAAGAAAGCTCACTGTATTTTTTCCATTGTGCTTTAAATGTACATATCAGCATCTGATAACAAAAAAAAAAGAACTAAAATGGTGGAGCTAGAAAGTAAGAAATCGTATTGTAGTTCCACCTTTATGGTCCAGGCAGTTGTTTCTCCTTATGCAGAGATCTGTAAGAGTTTTATTTGTGATATAAAAATAGATTTAAAATGTCTAATAGTCTGTGTGAATGGGAAAGTAACCTTATCTCAAATTTTACAAGTAAAGGAGACCAGAGGACAAAATGGAGCATTTGAACATGCACATAACTGTGTTTGTAAGGAAAGAGCAAATGCTAACAAGCACTTTATATCTTTCATGAGCTATCTAGTCCAAAATCAAAACCCTTGCAGTGCTTTACTTTTAAAATGCCATGTTATTTTCTAGATCAGTACTGCTCATTTACATTTGATAGAAACACAGGAAAGAAAAATTGAAAACATAGATATACAAGAAGGGTGGTTGCTGGTCCTTTTTCAATAGAAAAGTGAGTTTAAGTTCCTACAACAATCAACTGTTCAATCAAGTTAAACCTCTTTCATGTGGTTAAATCCTTATAAATGCAAATCCTAATCATAAAATCAGACAGTAGGAGTGACTATCCCACAGGGAACTTTAAATACAGCTTTTAATAAATTCTATATCCAAATTGCTAAAACCATAAGTCATTGTAGTGTCCCCACTGGTCTGATTAAAAGAAGTGGTCAACATCATGAATATTTCAACAGAGATTTATTTCTAAATCTTGCTCACTTTCTCTCTCCAGAGACTGACAAACAACACAACAAAAAATTTTAGTGCAGAAATTTTTTTGAGAGTAAATAAAGCAGTAAAGACAAAAGATTCATAGCGGCCCTGAAGTAAAGGTGGAATTTCTTAAGGCTAAAAGATTAATACAAAAGCCTCAAAGATGAAGTCATAAAAGGATATGAAAGGGAGAGGACTGCCATTTTCACTGCCTGGTATTGAGACCAGGTCTGTGCATGCCTGGTCCAATTTCTAGATATTCTCTTTTGGTTATTCTGACAACTAACCTATGAACATGTTTTAAAGGCTGTGAAAACTATTTGAAAACTTTCTTATGGGTGAAGTCCCAAAGAGTGTTTACATCTTGAAGGGATTCCTTTCAAGCCATAAAGGATATTTCTGTGATAGATTGGCTCAAATGCCTTGAAACTAGAAACTGCCACAAGGTAAACAGTGAAATTATATAATAGTTATATAACTAGTATGTGTTTTTAAAAAATTTGTTGCACTCATTTTAAAATAAATCTATTTAAAACTATTTCTCTTTTATATGAAATCTTCTTTATTTTTCTTTAAACAGCAGTTAAGAACTGCACCTAGAACTTTATGTGCAAACCTATGAAGCAGACAGACTTTAGAGCCTGAAGATCAATTGCCCTGATGCCAGCCCCTCCTCTCAGCCCAACAGGTCCCTGGCATTGCCTCTGTTAACCCTTGCCTACCAGCTTTGTGTCACTGTACGTTTTTTGTTTATTATTTGCCTCCTTACTTAGTATGCCCTTTACAATTAATTGGTTTTCCTTGACTAGATAACCATAGGGAATCAGATGAACTCACCTTCCAGGTACCCATACAGGAACCTCAGCAACTCATCCCCAGGGTAACTCCTGAGTACTCAGGTGGAGAACAGCCCAACAGAAGTCAGCAGAACCTCCTTCCCCAGGTCTCCTTTTTTTCTTTGGTCAGGCAGAGCTCTGATCATGATTAAGCCTCCTTGGATAGTTTTGATATTTGACCCTTGAGACCAGTAATGACCACTGCACCAAAAGACACAGGGTATGATCTTTTAGGCATGCTCACCAATTTTCCTATCTCCTCTTCCTGCTCCCTGCCACTCTCGAATTGCTCTGCCTGCAGTTAGAAACCTGGATGTTTGAAGCCACATAAAAAGGTATACACCACTGAAACCTTGCGAAAGTTCTCACAGTGGGGTCTGGACATGAAAAGAATTTTCAGTTCATCAGCAAAGTAGACAATAGGATCACTAGTTAAGAACATAATTGTTGCTATAATTAAAATAAAATTATCACAAATTTTTTAATTTTAATTTGCATTTTTGAATAATTATACTAGATTTTAAAATTGGCTGTTATGCAACAGAGTCTAAGAAGATTAGAGAAGTTATCTAAAGAAGCTTGCAGATCCTGTTTGTTTCAGCTTTTCAACAAGGATAAATTTCAACTCTTTATAAGTGGTGGCATTCACTCTTCTTGTGAAGTACCATTTCATTAATAAAGGCTAGTATTTCAGATTCAGACTTGTCAGAAATTCTGAAGACAAAGCTCAGCTCTATCACAGCCATTACTGTTGCGTTGGGCAACCCTCTGAGATAGCTTTTAATGAAATCTGTACATGACACAACAGACTTTTAGGATTCCTCATAGCTGCCAATTTTCAAGGTTAAAGGAACTTTATTTTAATGTTGAGGGGGTTTGACAAAGGCTTAATTTTTACTCAGTGCTTCAATTTAAAACAGCAGCCCACATTTATCACTAATTACAGCTGATTCTGTTAATATTTTATGGCACTTAACAGAAGAATGATGCAGATACTGATTTTTTTTAAAACTGTAGTTACATTCATCTGTCACATTGTACTTTGATACTGATTTTGTAAGCACTTTAAAAAATCTAGCTTGGCCATCATCTTTCTTTTCTGCCTTCTTTTGCACAACTGTTTTTGCTGTGTTTGTTTGCTTTTTCTGAAATTGAACACATGCTTCAAGCTGTTGCCACAGAAAAGAGGAAGACAGAGGAATTGCACACCATATTCTATTTTGTTACCACTGTACATCTTAAAACATCTAAACCAATTTACCTGCTGTTGAGATTCCAAATTATGCTATTAAATCTTAAAATTTTTACATACATTTTATATTATCTTGTCCTGTTTTGCTCTGTTTTATGGGTTTTTTCCTTTTGGTTGATTGGTTTGGGTGTGGGTTTTTTGCATAATTTCTTGCATCTCAAAAAAAAATATTGAGAGAGATCAGGAGCCTTGCAGATTGTCTTTAGCTCTCGGGTCATTGTCACAAAAGCTTCAAAGTCACTGTGGATATCTGGAACTGTAAATCTTGGCTGTTCTTGCAGAGTGTTTGTTATCTTTCAAAGTAACCTTTCAAAGTCATGAAAGGATTATGTTTTAAGCATCCTTCTAAATTCTCATCAAGGTGTTTTATAGTTTCATTGGGGAACTCAATATTAGGTCAATAAGCAGCACATACATGTTATCAGGGTGTTAGCATTGCTAAATCTAAAAATTACAAAACCTTTAAAAAGTTCACCATTCTCCAGATTTTTTTGGTTAAGTTAGAGAGAGCAGCTATTCTCTTTCTTTTTGTTAACGATTGCCAGATCCAGTAGCCTGACAAAGGTGAGGTTGCTACAGTTCCATATCTCCAGGCCAAGACAGTATTGAGGCTGAACATGTATTTCCAAGAGGCACTGACACACTCATACAGGAATACACACAGGAGAGGCCAGCCTCACAGAAAATGAAATATTCAGTGGTACCACAAACACAGACATCACCAATGGCTTCATCCCATTCCCCTCTCTGGTCAAAACCAGTGAAAAGCAAGTAGTGGGAAGTATCTACATTTCTTTTTCACTGACACACACACACAGACAGGTTTCCTCAGAGGCTAGCCCAGACTCATGACCTTAACAGTAGCTGACCACCAGATCCCATGGTCTCTTCAGTATCCAACACGGGCCTTCTGGACACTCCAGTAGGTGTCACACAGACACTCTGCTTTCTACAGTATCGGCCAACTAGAGAGCTGTTCTGGTATTTGGCCCTCAAACCTCTTACTGACTCACAGGACAGCCTGTGTGATGCCTGTAAGCAGTCACACACTGTCTCTGGCAGTTCCTGAACATGAATCCACACAGCATTCACAGTTCTTTATGACCTAGTCCCTCTCCAGTGGCTGCACTCAGACCCCCTTAAACAGACACACACACACAAAGATGAGATGAGAGCCCCTCATCCAGGCAAACTGGTAGAAATGGAGTTCAATGAGAAGCCAGGACCAACAGCAGGAGCCAGGCACAGGGCACGACTGTGTACACAGAGAAGTGTATAACTTTCTTGGCTGTTTACACCAAACAACCCTCATTACATCCTGTTCCCTCTATTTTCCTTCATTTTTTCTTTCTCAGTCAACTCTGATCCCTCCTTTCCTCAGCCTTTGTAATCTGCCTAAAAATACCATAATTATTGCACAATCCCCAGATGCCTTCCCCCCAAATGAGCCTGTATGATCAGCAGTGATTCACCCAAACACACCCCTTGCCCCACTCTTGGTAATCTCAGGAGAGCCTCTCCTAGTGGCTCACAGTGGTGGGTGCCATTCCAGATTCACAGGGTTCATGTCCTCCTGGGATGCCCTGGAGGGTCAAGGCATGGGCTTGTGTCTCTGGATTATTGAGGTTTCCCTACTTGGCACTGTGCTGCTCCTTCCTGTCTAGAGAGACCGGTTTAAATGTCATTCATAGCTTCCAGAAAAGCAAGAAAAAATATGGGAAACTGTAGGGAAACAGCTTCATTTCAGTCCCTGGGAACATGATGCCGCAAATTACTCTGGAAATTTCAATACATGAAGGGTAAGGAAGTGATCAGGAATCGTTGACACAGACGTATAAATGGGAAAATTTGCTTAGCCTACTTGACTACCTTCTGCAATAGTGGGAAGAGCTTGGTGGATTAGGAGAAAGCAGTGGTGCTTGCATCTCTTTTTGTAATGCTTCCAGCACTATTTTCTATAACATCCTGACAGACAAACTAGTGAAACTAATGTAATCTAGATGGTAGAGTAGGCTAGACTAGACTAACGTCTTGATAGGGGACAGTGGGACCAGCTGGAAACTGAATGGCTGGGCCCAAATGGTTGTGATCAGGGGCAAAAGTGGTATACACAGGTCTGTGTCTAGTGCTCTTTAAACTCTTCATTAATGATTTGAATTGGACTCAATGACCTTGGAGGTCTTTTCCAGCCTTAATGATTGCATGATTTGGACTAAGGGGCTTGTCACAACGACAGCAAGCTTTCCTGTGTTACAAAACTGGGAGGTGTGGCCGGTATGCCACCGGCTGGAAAATTGGGCAGACAGGAACCTTGTGGAGTTCGTCAAAGGAAAATACAAAGTGCTCACCTGAGAAACAACAATCCCATGCTCCAGTACATATTTAGAGCTGCCCAGATGGAAAGCAGCTCCTCAGAAAAAGACCTTGGCATCCTGGTGGACACCAAGTCGAACATACGCCAACAATAAAGCCTCATGGAAGTTGAAGGCCCAAATGAAGGTCCTCATGTCAGAGAAGGCCCAAATCATCTTGGGTTGCGTTGGGAAAAATGTTACCAGCAGGTAAAGGGAAGGTGTTCGTTTGTTTCTACTGAGCGCTGGTGGGACCACACCTGAAGTGCTGAGTCCAGTTCTGGACTTCCCTGTACAAGAAAGACATGGACATTCTAAAGTGAGTCTAGCAAAGAACCACAAAGATGATTAAGGGGCTGGAACGTCTCTTATAGGAGAGGCTGAGAGAGATTCAGAGGGGATTTATCAATCTATTGCTGGGAGGGAAGGAAGAAGAGCTGCCAAACTATTCGCTGTAGTGTCTGTTGGCAGAGCAAAAGGAAATGGGCACAGACTCTGTCTGCGCGCAAGAGAATACTTTTTTACTGTGAGGGTGGTCAAACACTGGAACTGGTTTCTCAGAGAGATTGTGGATTCTCTCTCCAACGAGATATTTGAAACCCAACCGGAAACGGTCACTGACAATCTTGTCTAGTTAGCCCAACCTGCGCAGGGATTGAACAAGTGAAGCCCCTTTAAATCGGAATAATTCTGTGATTCTGTAGGATGAGTCTTTACTCACAAAATCTAACACTTTTAAATTAAAATGTCCATGTTGTTAATGGAGAAAAGTGCTACAGATCTCAAAATTCCATTTTCATTATCCAAGGAACACACTAGTAATTTTAAATATCACAATACATTCACAATGCAGGCACATTTACAATACTACTGAGATGTACCAAACTGGTGTATTTTAGACTTTCAGTCACTACAGATTTTTCATGAAATCTACATTATCTGTGTGGATTTGGAGCTGTATATTTGTACAACTTTTAGGAGAAGAATGTATTGAAGGTTGAACTGAAGTAAAAAATAAGAAACGGTGACAGATTACTTTGGAGAATTGTAAATTTACCTGACATCAATCCAGAACCACCAAAGCAAGACAAAAAAGGAAAGCAGCCAAACAAAGGATTGAAGAAGGGAAATGCTTACTTAGCTGCTTCATGCCAGAAACATCAAAAAATACTCCAAGTTGCTACTCTTGATTAAAAAAAATCTTACAGCTCTCATTACATTATTAGCTAATTTCAACTGATTTGTAAGGAAACCTTTTTCTTTTGTAATGAGTCTGGTTCAGTGTAAACTCTATGCCATATTCTGCTTGGTGAAGTCATGATGAATGCATGACCACAATATATTAGTAGAAATGTTTCAGCCTAATGGATGTATAATCCATGAACCAAATATCTTTGAGATATCATGATCTTAGAAGAGTTAGATATTAATGGCACCAAGGGAGCTATTATGATCTAGTTTGCTAAAAAGAGCATTCAGATTAATCAGATTCATGGCCATTGTACTGTAGAGAGTGACTTATACTTGAGCTAATATGACAGTTGAACTCCCTTCACATGAAGTTGACTTGAAATGCTGTGGAGGTGTATTAAAGGAGACTTCAGATATATAAGCACAGTGAGGATGGTTGCATACTTTGTATTTTTTAGTTAAAATCACATTTGACTGGAGGACAGAATCTGAGTATGAGACATTATAATTCAATTACTATTTTGACTTCTTTTTTTCTTTTATGTACTGCTTTAACCCACGGTTTGGGAAGTACTTACATTTTTTGCAATGAGGTTACATTTTATAAAAAAAACTATAGACTAAAAAACCATATAATGCATTTAATAACTGATTTACAAACAGTCTAAGACATGCTTTTTATTCAACTCCTTGCCTTACATCAACAAGAGACTGATTTCTGGAAAAGGGCTATAAAACCCTGCAATTATAATCAGGTTAAGAATGATGTTCCCATTTAGTTACAAATCTTCATTAGAGTCTTCTGTGCTAAGTTCTCTTTAATATTAAGAATAAATGATGAGCTCCATAAAAGCTATCCAGTTTGCCTGACCTTTATATAACACTGGGTCAGATAACAGTATACTGTAAAAGTGCCTTTTATGAGTCTGTTAGTTCAATCTATGTATCAACTGTATTTGAATTCCATTAATGCATCTGCTGTCAGAATGCAACCTAATAAAATAAAAGATAGGCAGAGAATAGTAAGAACGTGATTTTCTCAGTCTTTTGACCTAGAAAAGTATCCTAGGGGAAGGCTACTAAGTAAATTAGAGAATTTTCAGACATATGCCCGTGTCCTGTCAGAGATGCTTGAATTTGACACAAAGTATGGAGGCAATGCAGAGAAGTATAATTATTCATCTATAACAATCCTCTTTATAATTAAAGACTATTTTAATCTTCTTAAACTCATTGGTTTAATTTTAAGATTCATAAATTTATACATTTTATGGGACTAAAAAAGTTAATACAGTAATTTGTCTACTGGAAAAAAAAAAGATAACTGAGTGTTTTACGAGTATTCATAAAATAAGGGGGGAAAAATACCATTGGGAAAGTCATGCTCGAGTTGTGATGATTTTCACAACCATTTCAATGACCAAGTTTAGCTGGCAAAAATTAATTTCAAGGTCACAGGCAGGTAAGTTCTGGCAACAAAGTTTAAAACAAGTTTGCATGAGATCTGTCTGAAAATTGGCAATATTTCATAACACAGAAATATTGTTATCACTGAATATCAAACACAATTGCAATGTTTTTAAGTTCACAATATAGTGCAATAACTTAACATAAATCTCGTTGTTCTTTTCAAATGAGACTATCAGATACTCTGGGGATTAAGATTGCTCTTGCTCATTTTCTTATGATTCTCCGGTCTTGTCTTCTTTCTTCATCAGAAAGAAACAGTAATTAAGAAGTATACTTAGTAATTCTGGCCTGCAAGTAGGAAGGACTACACAAGTCACTGAGCTGCATTTCCCATTAAGTATCATTCATGTATGCTCAAAACTGCAACAGTTCTGTTTTCCCTGTTCATTTTCAGCAGAATTTAAAATATTCAGTTTAAAAGTGTTCAGTGTTTTCAGAAAAAAAAAAAAAAATAAAAAGGAAAAAAAAAAAGTGTGCTTTTCCCCTGATAAGAGCAATTATTTAAAAAAGAAAGCAAGCAAATAAGCTCATTTGGTTAACACAGATATATTAGCCACAGCAGTACAAACTTGACATTAAAAGAATGGGATTCATGAAGCCTATTGTAGAAAATTCTTTTCTTGTAATTCTTTTATTACAGGAGACTGAAAATGGCCCAAAACACAAACTGCCAAATGAGGACTTGTAAAAAAGCAGATCTGGCATCAGAAAACATAAAAATAGTTTCCCCATCCATTTAATATTGGTTCAAAAACACCAAAATATGAAAAATTAAAGTTTTTTCATGATGAAAACCTGTACCAAACCCTTACTTAGGCATAGAATATTCACTATAATTAAACTTTTTAGTTCAAGCATATTTGTGGTGGTAAAAGTTTGCAGTGCCTATTGTAATTTTAACCTGTAGTCCTCAAGATTTATGGTCAGATTTTATATCTTAGTAGACGTGTGATCTGGAAATCTGATCCTGCTATAAAATTCAGGGAAAAAAAAAAGATTGTGTAAATAGATCTCTTACTTGTCCGAACAGTAATGTTGTTAATGAGTTAACTTTTGACATCTTTACTTTGTTTTGAGTCAGTCCTGTTAGAAACTATTCTCTCCCATATTCCCTCATTAGCAATTTTTCTTCATTAAAAATTTTCACATTTGCCTTGTATAATATTATACCTGTGCATGTATAATTTGACCTCTTCTGTTGACAACTGTGAGGTTTCTTTCAGATCTTTTAATGTGTTTATATCACTGAAACCTCTGGGATTGATCAAACCAATAATATAGCTCACTGTGGTACATATGTCAAGTTGAAGATTCTGAGGGAATTCTGGGACTGAGTGCCACTTTGAAGAATCAGCTGTTCTGAACATTATATTCAACTTGAGACAAACCTGCCTCTGGAACTTGTTTCCATCTCCATGGACTGCAGTCTGAAAAATCACAGTAGGAGCCTATATTCTAAACATCTATCATTAGCTTGACTACTTGTTTTAAATGATGAACCAATTCTGTCCAATCTCTTTTCCCTTAAGCCAAGTGACATCTTCTCCACTGAAGATGCTGAATCCAATGACTTTCATTTAGGTCTCCCTGAATCCTTCACATGTCTGGGTTCTGGCCAGGACAGGGTTAATTTTTGCAGCAGCCAGGGAGGAGCATGATTATTCTGTACCACCTGAACCTCTTCCCTAAAAGGAGGGGAAGCAGGGAGAGACAACCTCCCTCCAGGTGACAGTCTTCAAGCCATCTCTCTCCTTATGACAAGTGAAGATGACAATGAATGAGACCTCCTGTGAATCACAACATTAGCATAACATCTTACTTAGGAGATCCTTGAAACTCCAAAGGGGTCAGTATTCTCTGTGATTGAACTGATGAAGTAGGTGCCTCACCGTGACAAAAACATGGGGTGAGCTTTCAGCACAAGCTGAAGTAGATATCTAGATAATCTAGGAAAAGCTAAATGCTATGATGTTGAAACTCCTACATGTTTTCAAGATTGCAAATAAGATGCAACAGAGTCTTTATAATTAGTAATCACAGTGGCATCAGAATCAAGTACAAAATCTGAAGAATGACTATTTGTTTTAAAACAACCTTGCTTAATCATCCTGTGATCGCTCAAAGAATGATGAGACCTTTTAGAAAATCATTAGCACTGCTGTCTTGGCCAGCACCTTAAATAGACTTTCTATGAACTTGGGAATTTCAGTAAAGGTGACATTTGCATCAGAGAATTTTCCCTTCTGTTTTTCAATGTATGATCATTTAAGAGAATACAGATCATTTATGCTGGCATTAAGAGCTTTTCATTCTTCTCCAGGTTCCAGGTATCATTCATGCAAATTAATTCATACAGCCATTAAAAAGCCTATTAATCTCTTTAATATCCAAGAGCCTACTGACTTAATCATTTTTACCTTTTGTTATGTTAGAAGAACTTGCCAGTTTTCTTGCTATTAACCTACAAATTTCATGATTTCATCAAGTTAAAGCCAGTTCTTCCAGTGAGAAAGGCAAGGGTGACACAGGTAAGTTAAATGATTTCCTTCTTAAGCATTGATCTTTACTTTGAGGTCTACTTAAGTTATGACATTCTTTTTTCCTTCTTGCTGTAAATGACATTTCTATCACTTCAATTCTAATGTAGGATCTTCATATAAAATAAAAGTCTTATATAGAAGGAGTTTATTAAAAAAAAAATTAAGGTAATAGTATAGAATTGAAACAGATTTCCTTCTTCATATGTTTTAATGAAAATAAATTATTTTGATGAGAATGATCAGGATGAAAACATTAAAAAAAAATCTATTATAAATAGAAAACATCCAGAAAGAAAAACCAGACACAGAAAATATCAAAAAGAAAAATTTCTAAGATCTTTGTAATCATACATTTCTTCTCTGCCTTGGCTTTGTCTATTGCTTTAGTACATACATATGTGAACAGCACAGCTCCAATGAATACATTATCAGTGTCTCTGTAAACAAGATCTTAATTATTTAATGTTTAAATACAGATTCAGAGATGTTTCTTTAGGCATAGTGTTTTAAAAATATTGGTTCAAGTAAAACATTGCTCTGTCATGGTAGGTGACTGGTTACATCCTCTGAGATATTTTGGAGACATTCTGATCATGAGCTCCTAATACTGATAAGGTTTTGTTTGGCACAGAGGAAAACACTACCTGAAATACATAAATACATGTAAAATGGGTCATACATATATTAACTAGTCACATACTGCTTCAATATAACATAATATGAGTCTGAAGTAACTAGCTTTATTGTCACAGGAACATTCATTTAAAATACCATCCCCTGACTTTTGTAGGTGTTGACAGATGAAGATTGCTTCTCAAAAGTGTCTGTAAAAAAGTATGGAATATAAATTTAATATGATGATAAACCTCCTGTCAGTGCCTATAAGCCAACATGCCTTTTTTGTCTTTAGGGCTGCTTAACAAGGCTATTGAACCCCTGCAGTTTCCAGGAAGAGGTTTGCTCAATATATCCAGACATACCAGTTTAACACAGAAATTATGAGGGATTCATATACATGCAGGACATCCCACTCAATTCAAATTTCAGGGAAGCATGGGGAAGGATAAAGCCAAAGTTTTTAACGAGGTTCACCCTAAAGTCGTGGAGTCATGGTATATAAAACAGACTAAGAATTAATATTTGGGGTTTTATATTCCTTTCACAGATATGATATTCCCATATGAATGGAGCAATGGCATTTTTTTTCAGTTACATTAGCACCACTAACAGTACAAGGCAGACAACAGTGGAGCATCAGCCCGCAAAAATAGCACCCCAGGTAATTTTGCATAGATTATCTTCTTCTTTTCTTTTTTTATGCTTTTGTTTTGTTTGGGGTTTTAGAGGGGGTACTTTTTGGAGGACAGGGGCATAAGAGTCTTTCATAATTCCATTATTGCTGTGTTTGAACATTTATCCTCAAAATCTTCCTCCTTGCTTCTATTATTTACTTATCCTGTCCCCTCCCAAGAGAGATAAACACACATCCTCACTCATTTGGCAGCTTGAAGAATGGAAATACAGAGGTATAGCAATTTGCCAAGGGTCAAATAAAATACTTGTGGTGGAGCAAAGAATCATACCCAAGTCTCCTTGGAGCTAGATTAATGAGATAAACATTGAACTAGACATACTCTCTACACATAATCCATTTTCCATAGAGAAGTTTCAAGCAACTTATTTTCAGTGCCAGAATAGTTCTAAAGTAAAAATACAAAATCATTCAGCACCAGCATTCTCACTAAGATGCCTAACAATAATACAAATAAGAGAAAATGGATACATGCACATATTTATATGTCCACACATACATATACACACATGTATATACACAAAGAAGAAGAAAAAGAAGATATGTTTATTCAAAGTAAAGAAGCATTAAATAGAGAGGTAACTACTGCTTTAGAGCCATTAATGCAAATAAAAGTACACATAAAATAAGATTTAGCTGCATTACATGAGGCCAAGAAATATTAAGAAATTCCATGTATGTTGATTTAAATCTGTATGTAACTTGGAAAAGAATGCTTGCGTTTTGTTTTGTGTTTTTAATGACTAATGAAATGTGAGCAAAATCTCTCCAAATCCAGTAGCATAGAAAGTGAAACTGAATTCTGAAATCCAGAGTATATCAAGCTTTCAACAGGCAATCATTTTCCCACCTTCCAACTACTATCAAAAGTTTTATGACACATATGATTTAAGTGAATGTGGCAAATACAAACATTTTGATTTACAGTATTTCCAGTGCTGTTACCCTGTTCAGAATAACAAAAGAGATTGCTAAAAAAAAAAAAAAAAAAAAAAAAAAAAAAAAAAAAAAAAAAAAGAAAAAAAAGAAAA
>VXBB01009104.1:281456-310514 GCA_013399915.1 Illadopsis cleaveri | reverse complement strand
GGTACTTTTTGGAGGACAGGGGCATAAGAGTCTTTCATAATTCCATTATTGCTGTGTTTGAACATTTATCCTCAAAATCTTCCTCCTTGCTTCTATTATTTACTTATCCTGTCCCCTCCCAAGAGAGATAAACACACATCCTCACTCATTTGGCAGCTTGAAGAATGGAAATACAGAGGTATAGCAATTTGCCAAGGGTCAAATAAAATACTTGTGGTGGAGCAAAGAATCATACCCAAGTCTCCTTGGAGCTAGATTAATGAGATAAACATTGAACTAGACATACTCTCTACACATAATCCATTTTCCATAGAGAAGTTTCAAGCAACTTATTTTCAGTGCCAGAATAGTTCTAAAGTAAAAATACAAAATCATTCAGCACCAGCATTCTCACTAAGATGCCTAACAATAATACAAATAAGAGAAAATGGATACATGCACATATTTATATGTCCACACATACATATACACACATGTATATACACAAAGAAGAAGAAAAAGAAGATATGTTTATTCAAAGTAAAGAAGCATTAAATAGAGAGGTAACTACTGCTTTAGAGCCATTAATGCAAATAAAAGTACACATAAAATAAGATTTAGCTGCATTACATGAGGCCAAGAAATATTAAGAAATTCCATGTATGTTGATTTAAATCTGTATGTAACTTGGAAAAGAATGCTTGCGTTTTGTTTTGTGTTTTTAATGACTAATGAATTCATTTATTCATGTGAGCAAAATCTCTCCAAATCCAGTAGCATAGAAAGTGAAACTGAATTCTGAAATCCAGAGTATATCAAGCTTTCAACAGGCAATCATTTTCCCACCTTCCAACTACTATCAAAAGTTTTATGACACATATGATTTAAGTGAATGTGGCAAATACAAACATTTTGATTTACAGTATTTCCAGTGCTGTTACCCTGTTCAGAATAACAANCTGGGTTTTTTCCCCCGTTAAAAAAAAAAAAAAAAAAAATAAAAAAAAAAAAAAAAAAAAAAAAAAAAAAAAAAAAAAGGAAAAAAAGGCAAAAAAGGCAGTAAGTCAGAAAAGACAATAAAGAAATAGAGGTAAAATGGTAAAATTCTATATGTAGTAGAAGTCTTTGATGAAATTCTGCCTAAGCCACTAAAGCAAGTGTTATGTCTGATTAAATAAATGGGTAATATTTTTTAAACTTTCTTTTCCAAATGACCCTAACATTGCAGTTAGGTCATGACCTAACTTATTCCTCTAGGTTTCTTTAATCAAAGCCTAAAAAATTGACTCTGAGTCCCTTGAAACTGATAAAAAGAAGATAAATTACTTCTTTGAGCTATAGATCTTGATCAAGATCCTAATACTAACAGTGATTCCAGCCCACTGTTTTTGACTGTTTACTATTGGTTATTTCTGTATATGTTGACACACATATTCTCATGTTTCATAACTCATTGAAGTAGCTGTGTCAAGATATATATGCCTCTGAAAAAACTGGGGGCAAATGTTAACTTTTTGGTTGTCACCATGGCACTAACATTAAGCCCTTAAAACACACAGTGAAACAAATGGAAAGTCGAACTTTCTCATCAGCTTTTTTTCCTGGAACAGTTCAAGAGAGAAAAATGTCACCACAGTTAATAGTGTAAAGCTTCTGAGTGGCCTGAAGCAAAAGCACCTGTCAAAACTGCAACCACAAAAAGAAAGGGTCACCAGAAGGACAAATGCTATAAGTATATAATTGTACAGCATTTCTCTGAAAATCAAGTTTGAATATACTTTATTTCCACTATTATATGAACAAATCCAAGTTTGTTTGTTTGTTTTTTCTAATAGGGAACTAAAGAATATCACAAAGGATATGAAGTCAGTGGGACTTGAAATGAAAATCACTACACAGCAGGCAATTATATTGCTGAATGCCCAGTTGCAGTATTGAATTTGTGACTAAACTTGAGTTAAACCCGAGAAAATATGCTTGTGGAATTTTAAACTATCATGGCAAGGAATTAGAGGTTTTCGTACATTAAAATGCCAGCCTACCTAATGGATTTACTATCTTCTATTGTGAAATCAGAAAGACCAAAGAGCCAATGTGCTTTCAGCAATAAGAAAAAAATATAGAACAAAAAGCATTCCCTTTATAAAAATTACAAATTCCACTTTGACTGATTGTGAATAAAGCAATTTACTAAATGGAAAATGTTGGCTTATCATTGCACTGGAAAGAAGTACAGAATTTTTGTTTCCTTGCCTCAGCTAGGACTCAGCACTCACTTGAACTGAACTCACAGGCTCATCCTATCCCCCTCTCTGACTGATCAGGATTAGTATGATACATACATCTATATCTAGAGAGAGATGAAGAACAGAAAAAGGAAGCAATTGTGCCAACTAAGTACTTTTGTTGCTTTGTTTTTCTCTTCCAGGAAAATTTTTAAGAACTATTTGTTTGAAGTGGTGGGTCAGGCAGAAACCACCTGCTGTGACAAGTCTTTGAAAGACTCACAGGACCTGACTGGGTAAGGACTGGTGTGAAGTTTCTTTGCCTCTGGGTTTCATAGACATAAACCGGGAAAGTTTTCACAAGCCCTTAGTCTATCTAGCTTTGAGATATTGAAATATCATATTCAGTTACTGTTCTAAAATATTTTTTTATTATAAATACTATTTCATGTAAAAGAAATCAATAACTAGTTCAATACAAGCTAAACAGAAGAATATAAAAAATAGGATAAAATAAAAGTAAGAAAGCTGTGTGACATCAAGGGTTTACACATAAAACAAACTCTATAGAGAATTTTTTCAGTAAAGACTGAATCTGCTTTGCTGTGTGAGGCCAATTAACCCAGGGCCCCAAGTCACTGTCAAGAGGCAGCTGCTCCACCTCCCTGGGAGTCTGGCTACCACACCCACAGCCGGCTCTGCTGCAGTGTCGATGGGAGGTCCAGCCTGGAGCAGAGCTGGGCTGGGAGAAGTCTACCAGCCAGGCTGCTGGGCTTTCCCACCGTTTAGGAGCTGGGATTCAGCCACAGCCCTGCTCATGCTCCTTGCCTGAGCTGCATCACAGGCACCCTGGCACTTGGCCCTGGGATGATTGTTCAGGACCCTGAGCCAACCATGCCACTTCCCCAGGCTGAGCTGAGAGCTCCTTGGACTTGGCACCATGAACTGATCTCGTGATCCAGACTCCTGGGTGATCCCGGTCAGTGTCTGCCAACCTGCCCTGTTCTCCCGTCCTGGTCCCCCAGCTCAGGCCGCCACCGACCTTGTAAGCCAAACCTTTCTATAACATTGAGCCTTGTGTCCATGACACAAAACCAAACTAGGTTGTCTCAAATTTTCTTTTTTCTTAGAGTTTCTGTGCAATCTTAATGGTAACAGCCTTTTTTATGTAACAATATCTGATTACATTATATTTACAACCTTCAATTTCTCCTTTTCATGACATTCTTTTTTACCTAGCTATTGCACTAAATTATTATTCTTCCCTATAATATGAGATAAAATAATTTCATTCTTGCATCATGCAAACTCTCTGCATATTTTGTTTGAGATAGTCTTGCTACTAGAAAGTCTTAAAAGCTTTCTTTTCTAATTAATCATTTTCTTTCTTGTCAAACTTCCTTCTTGCATAGATGATGCATGCAATAAATTTCTATGCCCAAATGTTGCCAAGCTGAAATAGCTGACTGTTCTCACAGTCCAGTGCTTTAATCTGAAATTCCATCTGAGAATCTATTACTATATTATTCAGTAGAAGCTATAAGGAAGTGCAAGGATTGATGCATAAGCTCAGTTTTGGTCTCTGGAAGTCAACAGAACTGTTCTCAGTATCCAAATTTAAATATACACTGACATTTTTTTGTCAGAATCTAATTCTAATCTAACACTGTTACTATTCTAAAATGTATATTCAAATGTAAGTACACAGATATGTCTTTTCATTATTATTTGGCTGGTGGTTAATACATAGCTGACCATCAAAATAGAAGGGGAAGAGGAAGCTGTAAGAAATAAAAATTACTTCCACCAAAATTTTTCATCTATATATTTCAATCATAATGTGGCAGGTTATTTGTATTACAAGCACTTTATGATATTAAAATTAATATATTTAGTTTCACAATTCATTTACCCTCAGTCATACCATGATAAACTTCACCACTACCCAGATTAGCAAATCAGTGCTAATAAGAACAGAGATCTCAACCCAGCTCGTTGGTCTCAAATTGAACATCTGCTGGATGTTACTGCATCTGATTTAAGATGAAAGTATTTCCCAAAAGGGTGGCAAACATAGGTTACCTGACACTACGTAGTGGTTTAATGCTGGCTGGATACCAGGCACCCACCAAAGCCTCTTTTATCGCTCCACTCCACAGGTGGACAGGGAAGAATAAATGTAACAAAGTGTTCATGAGTTGAGATTAGGGAGAGATCACTCATCAAATACTTTCACAGGCAAAACAGACTAGAGTTAGTGATATCGATTGAATTTATTACTAACAAAATCAGAGCAGGACAAAAAGAAGTAAAATAAGACCTTAAAAACACCTTCCCCCACCCCTCACTCTTTCCTAGCTCTACCTGCTACTCTAGCAGGGCAGGGAGACAGTGAATGGGTGTTATAGTCATTTCATCACTCATGGATTTTTCCACTGCTCAGAGAGAGGAGTCCTTCCCCTGCTCCAGCATGGGTCTCCTCTGTGGGCTGCAGGTGGATCCCTACATCCCTGTGGTTCTCCATGGGCTGCAAGGGAGCATCCTTCTTCACCATGGTCTGCACCACAGGCTGCAGGGGAATCTCAGATCTGGTGCCTGGAGCACCACCTCCTCCTCCACTGACCTTGGTGTCTGCAAGGCTGCTCCTCTCGCATGTTCTCACACTGCTCCTCTCCATCCATAACTACAAATTCACAGTAACTTTTTTTCCTTCTTAAATATTTTATCCCAGAGGCATTACCACCATTTCTGATGGGCCCAGCCCTGGCCAATGGCACACCCATCTTGGAGCCAGCTGGCATTGGCTTGGCTGGACATGGAGGAAGCTTCCAGCAGCTTCTCATAGAAGCCATAGAAGCCACCCCTGTACCCCTCCCACTACCAAAGCCTGGCCATGCAAACTCAATACGCATCACTCCTAAATACTCTGTAAATTATAGATGTGCTAATACTGTAAAAAAAGCAGTTGTGAAGATTTAGTTTCTTTAGAAACAATTTGACTAGGCAGCCCCTAGAGAAGAAATGTGACTAGTCTAACAATAAAATTCACTGATGGCAATGAATATAAGAAAGATCCCAAATATAAGATGGAACATCAACCTCTTCTGATCAAATGTACCAGGCACTTTAGGCCATAGTTGTTACCTCCAGGAAGCCCATGATCTAATAATGTCCAATTATTGCATTTTGTCACATTTGACAATCACATTGTTCAGTTACTGCTGCCAGTTCTGATTGTTTTGTCCAGTATCTGGTTTCAAAACAAGATTAACTTTATTTTCTCTGTACTGCAGAGAAATTAAATACTTCAGTGTAAAGAAGACCAAGAGAAAGGAACACTCTATAACAATGAGAAATCTCCTTTTTAAATAAATATTAATACATTTAAAATTTTATGTGCATCTGGAAGAATTCATGAATAACAGCAGATTCAAAAAAATAAATAAATGCACTCAACACCCCAAATAGAAGGCCAATGGAAACAATCTGTCTTCTATTCCATGTGTAGATATAAAATATGAAAGGACAGAGTCCAAATACTACAGAAATTGCATAAACAGTCTAATAGTACTCTATCAATATTTGAGATCAAAGTACATGTTGTATTTGCATCTGATACCAGGAGAAAGTTCAGAAGGAAGACTCCTACCTCTGCATAGTGAGGCAATGATATCCAGCATCCAGTGCTATTTCCAGTCTATTCCCTCTTCTCTCCTGCCAGTAGGGGTAGAGAAAATATATTTTTAATTACAGCATATAGACAGTTCCCATGCTTAGAGTGCGCCAGACACATTCTCTGAATTATGGATGAAAAAGGCACTTCGGTCTCTTTCAGTCCAGAGGAGTGAGAGCCCTCATCTTTAGCACTTCTTCTACAGTTGAAAATCACAGATGGATGCACAAGGACTAGATCCCCAGGTGGCAGCTCCCTGGTGTCTGTAAATCCTACTGCTATTCTTAATCTAACTGACCCCTTTTTCCTCTCTTGCCACTGTGATCACTGGTTGATTGAAAGTGACCAAAAGCAACCACTTCAGAGCAAAGTACTTTGTAGCAATTTATCTAAGAGTGTGTAGAATCCACAGAAAACCAGTTACAACATAGGCTATTTGTGTATTTTCCTCCTCCTAAAGCCCACTCTTGCCTTGCATGTTCAGTAATTTCTATTCAGCCCACTTACTACCAATTTTTGGCTGAGACTGCTTTGCTACTTCTTCCAAACACTCCCTTTCAGGGCCTCCTGTTATTCACTTCATTGTGCCATCCCGTCTACTGGGAACTTTCTGGAGCAAATATTGATCTTCTCTGTATATTCAGCCTTGGCTAAGTAAATGTGTAACTCTTCCCTGCCCCTGGAAAATAGTATTTTCCAAGTTAACTTCTAGCTGTTGTAGTCTTCCTCCAAATTTTGCACCTTGGTTTCTCATCTCATTATAATTTCATTTTCTGTTTGTTATCCCTTTAACAAGTCCCATCTGAACCCAATGCCAGTAGGAAGGATAATATTAAACATGGAAACTATTTTTCCATTAACAATCATTTAAAAGAAAATATCCTGATTTTAAAATTATTGTCAACTTGTTTCTATCTAGATTTTTTCCCTTTTTGTGTAAGGCTGTTTTTCAGTTATGGAAGTCTTCCTTAAGAAGATCACTTATTATGGAATGATGTTATGGAATATAGCAGTAAGCTAAAACTACAACATATATGATTGCCCTTTTTCAGTTGTCAAGGACTATTTTATGTGCAGCAGGTCACACTGTCAATGAGCCTGATCCCAATTAGGAACAAGATGTTCTTCAGAGGTTGAATCAGTCTTATCTTATGGATTTTTCTTGAATTAATCTTTGTGTTATGGTTTCTAGTTTCTGTTTCAGAACTCAAGGGAACATTTTTTCTTGTTAGATATTTTTTTTCCTATGACAGCCCGCTGGGTTATCAGCAAGGCACTCTTCTATCGATTGTGACTCCTCCATTCAACTGTTTTCATTACTGAATTTCATCTAGTCTCTAATCTTTAGTCCATGTTGAGCTACTGTATTTCTAACAGGAAAGAGAGCACATGCAGGGACCAGGCAGTTCTTGACATGTTTAACCTGGAATGAAATACTCAACATTCCCATTTCTCCTGCCTCAGATTTGCCATTTTTCCCAGTCAGAGCAGGCACCCCTGGCCTACGATAAAACTCTTTTCACATCATATCCCTAGATTCATTACATCTCAAGGTGTTAAAAAGCCCCTTACCCATACCTTTCCATTCAAAGTACCCTAAAGTTTATGAATCACAATATTAAAATATGAGAGGAGAATTATATATTTCATTTTAAAATTATATTAAATAATATATATGTATGTTAAATTTCCTCCTTCTTCCTGCTGTTACTTTGTTCAGGTTCAGCTCCCCAGTAACTCCCTCCTAACCTCCCGCTTACTATATTCCCCAGGATCCTGGTGCTTGATGCCAAGGATTGGTGACAGCTGAAGCCAAGCCAAAAGTGTTCCACAGCCCTTCTTGCAAAAAACAAATGTTTCTGGCAGGAATATCAAGTAGGCACTTCTTTAGAAGGAATGCAAACAGCCAGGACTCTAGGAGCTGAAGAATAATATAATGTGTCCAAAAAACCCCACAAACTGACCTAAAATAATTTTAAACTCATAAAAATTTGAAATAGTCTAAAGGCCTCCAGATGCAATTGTACTTCATCTTGCATTAAAAACTCATATAATCATGTACTTTNAGAATACTTTGTGTACATCCCATACTACAACCCAGGACAACTTTAAAACATAATTCTTTGCAAATGATCTGTATTTTTAGCAAACCCTTAGGTTTAGTTGCTGCTTCTTTGAGGTGTTTTGTGTCAGCACTAGAAGATGTGTATGAGCAATATTACCAGCTGCATCTATGTGTCTATACATTCCTCAGGGATCTTTATCAATAACAACTAATCCAGTTAGCTCAGGAAATTTTTCCCCAACCATAAAATAAACGTATTCTTTTCCTCCTCTGGTATTTTTGATTAGAAAACTCCATTTCTGTTTAACAGACACTCTTAAGTCAGGAAGATTAGTCAAAAAAAAAAAAAAAGAAAAGAAAAGCCAACAAAATTTTTCTTCAAATCCATAGGTTTTTTAAGTAATTATACCCAGAGTGGATTAGTGACTTGTAAATATAGTGACTCAGCTACCTTTCCTATATCTTCACCACTCTGCATTGTTGTCACACTCCAGTGTGACTGAGTCTCAGCAGGCACATTGGACTTAGCAAGTGATCTTGTCAATCAAGCTTCAGTCATGCCTAAGGCTCAGAAGCTTGTTGCAGTCAAGCTGGACTGCCCTGTCAGCAGAAACTGGAAGTAAAGCTCTCACTTAAGTTTTGAATCTGGGGACCTGGCTACCTTGAAATACCTACTAGTTGCTGAAATGCTGTGCATTCAGAAAGTGTTAGTTTTGCGAGTTTGGCTTTTACCTTACACATATTGCTTTGCTGTGACACCTCTCCTCAGAGGCACTTGAAAGGGAGAGAACTATCACCAGGATATATGTAATTTCCTGAAGTGTTGAAGTAAGAAAACAAAAAGAATAGTGTCTCTTTCATTGTGTTCAATTACTTGCAGATTGACTTCAAAACAGAGCTGTTTACTGCAGCATTGTCTAGGTATTTCAGTAGTGGGATTATGCATTTCTTTTGAATTGAATGTACAGCTAACAGCGATTATGGCAGTTAAATAAATCCAAAAACTGCTTGAAGAGTTTGGAATATGTTTCTTAAATAGTTAAATATACAGGATATTCATGAACCATATTCTCTAGTTATAGTTGTATCCTTTATATCACTCAGTAGTCAGGAGTACCTTCTGGACCCCATCCTTTATTTCTGAAATGACAGAAGTTGCATAGCGCATGTTGAGGTAAGGGAGGAGTACCAGAACAGAGAGGATTTTTTCCTTTCATTTCTGCCTGTCCTCCAGTGGTTTATATGCCTCAAAGCAAGCAGCAAAGAAACCTGATCCTAAATAAAAACAGTTTCCTGAAAATTTCAATTGCATTTCTCTCTATAGAGCTATGACACTGAACCGGGCATACCTCTTGATATTTACTCTTTTATTTTTCTTTTGGTTTTATGTAAGAAAATTAATTTGCATAAAAATTGGAACTTTCTTTATAATTTAATACCATCCTACTGCATGTTCCTTGCTGAAATGTTCTTCAAATGTGACAAGTCTGTGACAGACAGAAGACCATCTTTTTGAAGATAAGCAAAGATCATTGATAGAAAAAAATATTTGGCAATAAGACTCTGTGTTGCAATTCTACTGCTCTAGTCCATATCTGCACCCCTGTTGACTGAATTAGCACCAAACTTAAAGAGGCAGCACTAACACAAGGAGAAATATAGGAGGCAGTTAAACTCTGAAATTCTTTTTAAAGCTTCCAAATAAAATCTTTGTAAGACAACCTTATTTCTGAATAACACAGAGCTGTTACATAAATTAAATTATAAATTAATAATCACAAGTCTTCACAGCGAAAACTCAATTCCCTCTGAGTTTCATGTGAACAGGAAGAACAATGTGACCTACTTTGCTACTCAAAACAGTTTCTAATAGCAAGTACTCACATGGAACTCATATGGATGCCATATAGTCTAAGTTTACTGCTAGTTAGAATTTGAAATATTTATAATTATTTGCCTTTCTTGAATGCAAAAAAATACAATACATACATGCTTACACACGCAATACATATACACTTGAATATGTGTGTATTTAAATATATATTCAAATCTTACTGAACTATAATTTAGTAATGAGAAAACCTAGCCTTCTTCACTGTCTGCTTCTCTGTTTTATGAAAACTGATGTTTTGAAATGGACTGGTGGCATGTGGGTGAAGACATTCAAGTACAAGATCATTTAATTCACTCCTTACAGACAATCCCACTGTGCTAGGAGACTTTGGGCTGATTCAGCTGAAACCATGGCAGGTGTCCAAATGATCTGGCATAAATTTTAGTCAACCCTCTCATATACCTACCCATGCTGTCCCTTCTCCTTGAAAGCCAAAGTAATCATGGGTGCCTTTTCCCTTCACTGTCTTCTCTGGTGACCTTAGAGTCATGTAGCCCTTGAAGAACTTAGCAGGCAACTTTCTCCCATTCATTCTTTTCTTCATTGTTTAGGTTTGTATGAAGAAAGCCCTGCCCTCTTCCTTTCAGAGACCCCTATTTTCATGGGCCTGTGTTGTGCTCTCAGACTGGGGGCTATAAAGGCATAGAAATTCTCTGAGGCACCAGAAATTAGTTAAGGATTTCTGAAAAAGCAACCCCAAAAGGCTGGCAAATACTTTTGTGAAGAACTGTCTTAGCCACACAGGAAAACAAGCTTCTGGCAAACAGTTAAAATTCTTTTACTAAAATATACAATTATAGTAAGCTCTGGTAGTTACCCTTCTGATTATGTAAGGAAATATTTATGTTATTTTTAAACAGGCGTTCAAGGTTTGCACTTTTCCAGGAGGTGCAAGCACTTGAATTTGAACACATTGAAAAAGCAATTAGTGATTACAAGAGTTTTTTAGTCAAGGAAATGTATATCATTATGTGTATCATTAATGTCATGAAATTAATATTTAGATACTTAGGATTGCTTCCTCATGTTTTCTCAGTATTTGGAATGACGAATATGTGGGAAAACAAGCATACAGGTTCTAACATATTTGCCTGTTACAGTGACTGTCCCATCTATGCTATGTGCCAGTCTTTTCAGTGATCCCAGGCTCAGCTCCAGACAAGCTTATTTATAGATGTAACAAAAAGGTAACTGGTCTTTCATAACACTGTGCACAGAATCCTTTTTAGATGTTGCAATATAGCTCAAATGAGAAAGAATACAACATTTCATGTGTTTTGGAAATAGCACCAACATATGAATATAATGTCATTCACTGGTGTTTAAGCTTCATGCCTTAGAGATGACACAGATAAATAGCCAGAACCATGTTAATCTTCAAAAATAACTTGTTCTTCATGTCGTGAAAAATCCTTTCGTTCAAGTGATGGAGTTTACCCTGTAAATTAAATCTCTGAAGTAATGGAAGAAATAACCCATGACACTGGCAGGGGAAATTAAATTAGAGTCACTAATAGCAGGTCAGCACAGTACGACCAGAGGTAATAGAAGTGACCACATGAATGATAAGCAGGCCTTCCCTAGGCTGTGACATCTGTGTCCCAGTGACTGTGACAAACATCCATCCATGTGACAAGAAATTCACAAGTCAGGTTCTAGCATATTTATTGTGCAGTCTGACACTGGTGGAGCCAAAGCATGCCAGTCTTTCTCAATAGGATGCTCTCATTCCCTAATGAAGACCACTAAGACAAGCAAAAATCTTTGACCCCAGTCTCTCTGCTAAATCAATCTGCCAGTGCTCCAGATAATCTTTTTACTTTATTTATTTATTTATTCATAGGCACGGAAGATATTTTCAGAACTAATACAATTCCCATTCCTCCCAACGTTGCTAAGTTAATGTAATTCTACCCTGGAGCAGTGAAATAGAAGAAAAAAAAAGGTGGAAAAATAAAAAGAACAGATTCTGGTTTGAATTGTAAAAATCCAGTGTATGCTTTCTTTAAAGATTTTAACATCACTGCAATAGCCATTGGCAAAACAGCAGGGTGAGACTTTAAGGTAAAATGGAGTTTTAAATGTCATACAAAGCACCTTTGAAGTTCACAACCTTATTTATTTACTAATACCTGGTCATGATCATTGATCTTCTGATGTAAACCTCATAGTGTAGCAAACAACATATGTCCAGAGAAAATACAGGTTTCTATAAAATACAGAGGTAAAGTGTAAAATCATAATCTACTACCTCTTTTCTCTGCATTAAAACAACTTAATACACAACACCATTATTAGCAAATATTTTCAGCAGGAATTAAGAATATAGACAATAGAAGGAAGGACAGTAGTATCACAAATATCAAAGTACTTGGCAAAGTAAGCATGTAAGTAAGTAAATAAATAAACTAACTTTACAGCCTATGAGCCTCTGTTCAGAATATAAAAGAGGTTGAAATAAATGCTTGTTTACATTATCTACAGGATACATGTGATCTTAACCTCTTAGTCATTACATTGAAACAAACAAATTTCCCCAGAGTTGGTGATTTGCAAAGTGAAATAATGAACTTCATATCTCTCATTTTCTCATACTACTCATTTCAATTTAAGTGGTGATTACGCTTACTCAGATCAGGCTTATTAATGATCATTTGGCAGTATTATTTTGTAGCTTAAAATCCAGAGGTACAACAAGGATAAAGTGTTACTGAAAATGCCAGTCTGTGTCTTCTGGCGTTGCTGTAGAGTTTGAGATTTCCAAATAACATCCTAGCAGGAAAGTTCCCCTTGTTCCAAAGCTCAGGCAGTCTTCAGAGACAGAAGAATCAATCTCTCCACCTCTGCATCACCTTTACTACTGAAAAACTTCCTCCTGTGGATACTCCACACCCCGCTGTGTGCACTGACATCTATCCATTATAAACTGGTGTAAGGTCGTGTAGAAGAGAATACAGGTGACCACGTCCCTGATAAGTAACAGCTGTGTTAATTACCCAATACAGCCTCGCCCCTGATGAGTCAGAGCTGTATCCAATAAAGATAAGTGTGAGAAAAGGGAGTGGGTTAGCTACTGAGAGGGAATCATGAAGGAGGAGCGACCTTGAGGAAGAGGGAATGAGAGAAACCATGAAGAAGAAGGATCCTGGGGAGAGAGAATCACTACTGTGAGGCCAGTCTGGGTCTGCAGTTAGAGCCTGTTGCTGAAACCTATATTATGTATTAGTCTAGCTAGGTAAAAGCCTGCATTCAGAGTCTGCAAACTAATACATGCAGTCATAGTTTAGCAGGAAATAACCAGCAGTCAGAAGCTGCAAGGGAAGCCTACAATAGGAGCCTACTGCAGCCAGAGTCAATTAATTGTTGGAGACAGGATAGCCAAGCTGTAAAGAGGAATAAACCAGGACCCTTTTCATGCTGTGATAAACAAGCAGTCTGTGTCTCAGCACTTTTCTACCCTCTAACAAGTGGACTGCTGCGACAAGGTCAGACCCCACTGGTGATAACAGAAGTCCTGAAGAAATGACCAGCTGAAGATTCATGAACAAAACAAAAATAAGGTGTAGTGTAGAGGTCAGGCAATACCCCACAATAAATCCTACTAATTAATTAATTAAAGCCCACTCATAGTCCAGCTTTTAGGTATACCATAGATTGGATTTCAGAGCTTGCTAACACACACATTCTCTTAATTGAATTTTAAGTGTTTTAACAACCAGTTCTAGAATCCATAAACTTTAAATGTAGTAATATTCTTTTTCTCAAATAAATATTCTGACAAAAGCATGGGACTTGTCTTCCAAGAAGGCTAAAGAAAAGGTGTAACACAGAGCTCCTCAGAACTAACTCCTCAGAAGTACATAACAAATTAAAATAAAGCCCTGTGTTGCTTCCAGAATTAGACAAGAAAAAACCACCAGCTGCACATCTGTTTGAAAAAAAAATGTGGTGAGGCAACTTTTCAAACTTCTACTGACCTACTATTACAGCTAAGGAAAACTTCAGGGATGACCAACTGCAGAGTAAGGAGACAGATAGTTTCCTCTGGAAAATTCTGGTCATCAGAAGAGAAACAGCATCAATATGAGAGGAAAAGCTGAGGGCTCCATATCTTCTCAATTATTTTAGGACTGAATTTTCTAAAGACAATATTAACCCCTTATGGGTTTTAACCATAAGAATTGTCCTTGTCAGACAGCCTTTTCCTAGAGAAGCACTGCTTTGCTGCTTCCCAGCATTTCCAAATTTACTTCATGCTTCGTCTTCCTCAGAGAAACTAAGACTGACTCTTTTGTGAGTTAAAGAGAGGAAAATGGGCAAAATCAGTCCTTCATCCTTTCCCCTGGGAAGCCTGTACTAGAAAGCGGAAAGAACTTGAATGACAAGAGATTTCTTTATGAAAAATAACATCAGATTTTATTTTTTTTTTACTGGGATGCAACATTCAACACTTGAAATTGTCCTGGAGCTGACTCATGTCAGGAGGCTTTGGGACTCTGGGACCTCAGCAAAAAGAGGTGTGGTGGCGGCAGCCACGAGCCAGAAAAAAAGGACAAGTACCAGTTTGTTTAAACCTTTTGCCTGCCTCGACACGAATTATAGTTATCTAGGAGGACAGACTATGTACTCAGACTCCCACACACTTAGCTGGACAGAAACAATCAAAGGAGACAAATATTTAATCTCATTCATACTTGCTTTCTTATATTAGTTGGATCACAAGTAAAGGCAAGAAGGTAAACAAAAGCTCTTCTGAGCTCCTGATTCACTCGGGGTATGGACTCAGAGCAGATGTGGTTCTAGTTCATAGTTAAATGGAGATTTGCATGGAAGTCCTGTGGCTGAGCAGAGAAAAGTGTGCTGTAAAGATAATGTCCCTTTTTGCCTTTGGTGAGAGGTGCTTGGCAGACACATGTTAAATTACCCCAAAGTACCAAGTCCTGTTCATTTTTGGAAAAGAAAACCTTTGATCACAAATTGATTTTCTGAAAGTTGGTAAAGAAAAAAAAATACATCATAAAAATTAAAACTATTGGAGTCCTAGAAACTTAGAATTTTGGAGTTTAGTGTATAGTTATACATATGAGTCAAGATGGAGGATTTTGAGTGATTTCTAAGTCCTTCCTCTTCACCTCTTCCTTCTTCTTCATGGGTTTAGGTGGTTTTCTGTAACTAGGTGAAAAAGTCTTGCATTGTGGGCCTTGGGTGGCCATTATTGGGTCAAAAGTATAAATAATATAGGTGTCATCTCTTACTGGGGGTTTATCACTTGAATAACCTTGGAAAGAGTTAGAAGCACTACAATTTACCTTCATTTTTCTGAGTTCACAGTGCGTGAGTCTATAAATACTGTAAATAGATAAGAGATAATAAACATTCCAAGTCCATACTTGAGCTTGGCATTTCCCGAGTATTATTCATCCTGATCTTGGCAGAGAAGAGCAGAAGCAAAAATCTTCACAAAAACTAGTTGAAAATATCTTTTGCATCTCTCTTTTTTCCCTTGTGTCCAAACTTAAACCTAAAAATTGAGCAATAATGAAAAAGATTCTGACATCTTTTCTAGTTACTTGAGTGTACTTACACCGGCTTGAGATCAGAATCGTTTTTAGTGAAGGTTAACTAATGATGTAATTTAAAAGCCAACCTAATTCAGTTCCCTATTCTTACAGTTGTGAATAAGCAACATGTAAAAGGTGAGTTTTGAAGAGAGAAACTGTTCTAGTTCATGAAGGTTTAAATGATACACAGGAGAAAAGGAAAAAGTGAGTGGGCACTGGGATAACAAAGTCCACAAAGAGAACTCCCATACTTAAATGGTGTGATATATACGAAGATGATACCCATGGTTTGAACGTCAAGATTTTACAGACACTTTTGACCTAACTGTGAGTTGGAGAGCAAAGAAATTATCTGGTTTATTTGGTCATCCACAGGTACAGCTTCCCACTCCTCCTTTTGGGCTGCCTCTGGATAGTGTACATTTGGGATGCTGAAGACTTGGGCGTGGAAGCAGGTGAGGCAGGATTCCCCTTTTCATATGGAAATAGCCCCAGTTCAATGTGTGTCAGAACTTCAGAGTCCACCCTGAGTGGTGTGTTCTTTGTACCGGTCTGATGGATTTCTGGAATTTCCTCATTGATCCTCGTCCCAGAGCAGAAGGTAATAGTATTGAGGGCTTACACTAGCCTAGAACCAGGCCCATGTCCACAGGCATGGCCCTGTCGAGGTATGTGTGTATATATTTCTGTAGATCTTCATGGTGTGACACGCAAGTTTGTCTGTGTATGTTTAAAAATATGTGCCTATTCAAATATATACAGATCACATACAAGATATACAGAGATGTTAAACATTCTTAAAGCCTGTTCTCCTGCACTAACAGCAGACTATTTCCAATATTACTTTGATTTGCAACACTTCTCTCACCTTCTAAAGACAATTGAGGAAAAAGTTGCACGTTAAATAGCACCATTATGAATACATTTCCTACGTTTTTTCATATTAGCATAGACAATGATGAATTAATTTCATATTCAAGTAATGCTCATTTCAGCCTCCAGTTAGAGTTCCCTCATAACACCCCATTAGTTAAATGCACCATCACAACAAAAAACTAACAGAAAAGGCATTTATGTTGCTTTAAATAATGACCTAAAAAATAATTCTGAACTTTGTTACTTTAAATAATGAGCCCTCAGAGAAGCTGAATTAGCACTATAAATTAAGAAATGTTGCAACATGTTAAGAATATATTTTTTCAGTAGTGTCAGTTCGCAATAGCCAAGGTCAGTAGTTCTGTCTCCCAGTTTAATTGCACAAAAAGTGAGAAAAAAATGAAAAGAGAAAAATAAAAAAGAAAATCCTTCTCTGGGGCCCACATAGACTCCCCCATGTGCCCAGAGGAATAAAATGAAAATCATATATTCTATCTTCAGTATTAAAATAATAAATGCCAGCCACCTACCCATGTGTCATTATCAAATTTCATTAGTACGCACCTACTTGTGCACCAAAGCCTCTACCAGAAATATTATATGAGATAGCACTGAAGAACATATGCAGTGTATCCAGACATGAGTTTCTTTTCAGTACAATGAACTGGACAACTGTCCTTCAGCTTGTTTCCTAATTATCTGTGTACAAATTCACAGAGATTCATTTTACAACATAAACCTGCTCTAGTATATCAGAAATGCCATCTACAGTTCTGATTGTTTGTGCCAGTGGCATAAGCAAAATGCTGTAGAAATTCAGATATGTCTATCCTGTGTATTAGTCAGACACTAAAATATCGTGAAGGATACTTTTACTATTCTTGATACTTCATTCTTTTTCCTAAACTTTTTGTCATCAACTCTAAAATTTTTGCTCAAATTTCAAACTGCACCAGTCTACAGATTGCACAGATAGAAACAGTGAATACTTGCCCTGATTTACAGAGATTTTTATGGATTTTTTTTCAACAACAACAACAAAAAAAATCCAGTTTAGCTAAGAGATTCAATGAGCCTATGAATTTTTAATTTGAAGCACACCTGCTCACCCACGCACTGATGTAGACATACAACTCAATAACTAACACTGGCAGTACTAAGCACAGAACCCAAGCTGTAAACACAGGCTACATCTATGCTAGAGAATTAAAAGCACAAATGCTGTAGTTCCATATTGTAGTTTTCCATACTGTTAAATGGATAGTACAGTTTTGGCCTGAGCCAACCACTGATATCCTCGGGAATGCCCAGGGTATTTCTAGAGTTGATCAGGCTGGAAACTATCAGGCTAACAAACCTTTTCACTGCAGAAGGGGACAGGAGAGCTCCACCATGTGAATTCAAGCTCTGCCATGGCAGGCAGCCTCAGGGCCAGAGAACAATCTCTGGTTTATTTGCTGTGCAAGTGTAACTACAGATTTGCACCAGTAGAATGAATACATCTCCTAATAAATAGAGTTGTTCAGGAATTTCCAGTGAAATTATTATGTTGGGTTTTTTTCTTTAGAAGGTTCTGGTTCATTAAAACTCAGACCTTCTGCAGGAATGATTGTATCAGTTTCAGCAAAGATAGCATAGCAGATCAAAACTAGAGACAAGAATGACATTAGCAACTAGAAAGGTCAGTGCTGATAGAATATTTACTTGGCATGTGAGGTAATGGAGTTCAAGCCCCTGTTTTGAATTGGCTACAACAAAGGCTTGTGCTTCTCACTCAACCTGCACAAATATTTTGAACTAACACTTAGTCTGAGGTGAAATGCTGATATTTTTCCATATCCTGTTTTTTAACCTGATAAAGTTTAAGTTTCAGTCCACAGGGAAAGCGATTTTTAAACCATTTCCCACAAAATTCTAACCATAAATTATATCTCCATCTTTACCCATTGTCTTCTTTGACATCCACCAAACACCAACTCAAAAATCTGTAAGTACTTCTATACATAGCAGAGTCTAAGCATATAATTTTGATCTTTGATTTGATCCTGCAATAGGATTAAAATACAGGTCATAATACCAAGTGATTGACAAGAATGGCAGAATGACATGCAAAAAACATTCCACTAAAGGAAATGTAAGCTGTAGGTGGTTTCTTGGGGAGATCAGTCAATACTCGATAACTTAGATAAGATGCACAGAAAGGATAAGTTTCTGATCACAGGAGTTACTCAGTGGAGATCATTGGAAAAATTTCTGAGGTATGGCTATGGATACTTTCTTCCAAAAAGACACCATTTCTCTTTTCTTGGAAGTCAGGAAACAGGATGACTTCAGCAGTTTAGGCCTAGCTGATAATATAACACTGAGCAGAAACAAAATAAACAGAAGAATTGAAATGGTACACATGATTCAGTGAGATTGTACAATGATTTTTATTACAATGTAGCTAAATTTCCTAAATTTATAGTATGGCAAACTGTGCCGAAAATGTGAAACACACAAGACAGGTTCTTTTGCAAAGTGTTATTATAAAGTACAAGCTTGCTTATTCTATTCTGAATAGAATAGAATGTTTACTACCAGAGTCTATAGTCACCTATTTTTTTCTTGATTAGGTGTAGGCATTTATATTTATGCTGGCTAAATTGAATGGCACTGTAAGCAGAGCTTGTGCTGTACTCTTGTCCCAAAAAGCTAATGTCTTCAAACTCATTCTGAACTGATGACTTCTGTTGATAATCACAACCTCACTTAGTCGTACAATTGCCTCATTCTGGTGAACAGAAGATTTAAGCTGTTTCTTCAAAATAGGTCATAGCTTTACAACACCTCAACCAGCTCCAGTTTTCCATCATGAAGTGTCAGAAGGTTCCTGCTCCACTTGCCTGTATATAAGGCCATGCGATGTGAATAAAAGTAGTCCTCTTTACTCCTTTGCATGTGCATATGTCTTTATTCTATGCGCAGCTTTTTCCTCTATTTTTTTTTCTACTTTTTCTTTTTTTTCTTTTTTTGGCACAAAAGAAGTAGCTTCTATCTGTTCTTTTTGTTCTCACAGTTTCATACTCTCAAAAAAAAAGAGAAAAAAAGAGACTGAATTTAGTGCTTCTGTATTAGAAGATTTAGCGTGCTTTTCAGCCTGTCACTGAACTGATGAAAGGCAGCACAACTACACAGTTTTCCCCACTGAGCTCAGATAGGTTTGTTCACTAGAGTTCAAGTCTCCTGCCAACAACTCACTGCAGTTCCAAAGTATTCTCCTTACATATTCAATCTGTATGTGCGGATCAGCCCATGCCCCTTCTTCCAGGCCATAAATTTGGCATTTTTAAAGATTTAATAGCAAGGTTGCTGCAGTGACAGCTCTATTTGTGCACACCTCCCTTCCCATAGTTGATAGAGGTCTGCTGATCAGCCATAAAGTTCAATTCTCCAACTCCTTATCAATCAGCTTCACTGTGTGACCTACTTCAGGGAAGATTTAAACAAGGTAGTGCAGATTCTTCCCAGTGAATATAATAATTGGAGGGAAGAATAAATCTTACATTGTTCTTCCTATACACCAACTGTTTCAATGGATTGTTTGGCTTTGATATTAATTCAGAGATGGTACAGAATTTGGCATCTGTGGAAAGCTGCAATAAAATTCTTAAATAAATTTAAACAAGTTCTTTTTTGAAAATTCTAATGGCTTCCCTATCATGGTCTAGGAATAGTACTCCCCAATTCAATGTCCCTACCAAGACTCTTCGTGTGCTGTTCACTCATTCCCCTCCTCCTTCCCCTGTGGCAGGATGGAGATGAGAATTGGAGGCACAAAAGGTAAACATCATGGGTTGAAATCAAAACAATTTGCTGGAAACAGCAATGAGATAAGAAAATGAACAGTAACAGTGACAATAATAATGACAGAGGGTACTAGAGAGGAACAGTTCACACAGAACCCCCCTGGTTCCTTCTGCCACGCTCACTCTGGAAGGAATCTCTTCTCTCCCAAAGAGTTCCTTTCCCCCACCTCCCACAATGATGTGATATAGTATAGAACAACGTCCTGAACATGCCCCCTCCTGGCTTCTGCCAAAAAAAAACTTTGTCTTGGACAAAACCAGGATATCTTCCAGCCTTAAATACCCTGTTCATGCCATGAGGCAAACAGCATTCTCTGTCTCTTTCATTTCAAACCAGCCCATCATGGTTGCCATTTTGAAATTCAACAATATTGAGCTTCTCTTCCAGTCTTGGTTTATGTCTGCTATTCCAGAAAACATGAGAGGGAACAGATAGTGAGGTACTTCAGTTTTTTGAGAAGTGGATTTCTTTCTCAAGAGCAAAATAAGTTATCTGGCTTAACCAATATAGATTTCCTTTCTCCCTTTATTAGTACAGACAGGGCATGTTTAATTTAACTTGCTGGGTGGGGCTGCCTGGGATGTATTCTGAAATAACTTCCTGAATAAATGGATTTCCAGAGTCAGAGACTGTTAAAAACAGAGAAGTCTCAGTCTCCTAAAAAGGAGGCAAGGGACAGTGCAAGCACAAGCTGCAAAACTCTCATCTCCGTCATCATAAAGACTGTACTGAACTGTTTGGAAAAGGAAGCAAAGTTTCCTTCCATAGTTTCTAACTTTCAGACCTGCCAACCACTGAGCAGTTACAACTGCTGAGAATACATGGCTATCTATCATAACAAAGGCTATGACAGAACTGCCAGTGTTAGCAAAACAACACTCACAAACCAAGCTGTAGACAGAACACACAGAATTTTAATCAAAACCTTCTACTTTGCAGTTCTACCTATATTTGCGTCTTTCTAAACCCTTATTGTAAAAATCCATTTAATTAAGAGTATGTCACTCCAGGTTTAAGGGTAGTAAAATTATGCATTTTGCAGTTAAAATTACTGAGAAGAAGCAGAAAATCAGAGAAGAAAATAGAATATTAATCAAACCAGAGAATACACCAAAATATCCTTGCATGACGCACTAAATTCAGCTAATTAACCTCTGCATCTTGTCCATTTCACATTCTTGCTTAACCTACTCTTTAACATTTGCAACCTCTGATCAAGTTCCTGTACACTGTCATGCACTCTTCTCCAAACCAGTCAAAAGGCTAAAACTTTTTTAGTCTCTTGAATACCATTAATCAAACACCTTTTTATAAAACTCTAGATTCCTGTTTTTTTGAATAAATGGAAACAAAAATGGGCAGAAATTCATATCCAGACTGCTTTCAAAGTGTGAAGCACAAAATAATAGAAAAGTGGCAAAAGTTAAACACGGTCCAGATACAAGCAAAAGGGTGTAATTTCAAAAGAAGAATCTAGAGGATCTAGATGAGATGTCAAAACTGCATTTGAGGGCAGTTATGCTATACATTGACCATTTGCTGAACGGTCACAATAATTTGAGTCCTCACAGATTCAGGCCCTGCTTCAAAACATGTTCCAGCAGTAGGGTTTCTCCAGTGTCCAGTGAGAAATAGAGAACTGACCTCGAACAATGGAGTTTAGAATATGAAAGACTAAATATCCCAGACACAGTGAGACACCAAGGCAAAATCCTTGGCGTATCTTGTTCAGTAAGTTGGGCATGGTGATGAACCCCTCTTTCTGGGAATATCAGCCCAACAAATCTCATAAATTTGGATTCACCAGTGGTTATTTTATATGTATGTTTTCAACTTTTCTTATTCAATGAAAAACAGGTGACTTGTGTCTCTTGTACATTTCAGTGTAAACATTCCCAGCACTGCAGGACTGTGATGCAGAAAGATGTATGTCCCATTATTAATGTTACTTGCATCTTCCTTGCTGACCTGTTCCTCAAAGAGAATTAACACTTCTCAATTCCACTCTTGTTGTCTCAGTCACAAATCCAAGCCATGTATCTGAAACTTCAAATCTAGTTTGCTTTTTAACATGTGTGAGAGAAAAATATGTAATTTAATGTGACAATGATGGAAGAGCATTTTTTTTTTTTAATGGGAAGAAATACTTAGTGAAGTTTTCCCTAATAGTTAGTGTCAATTCATTAATCACAGAATCACACAATCGATTAGTTGGAAAAAACCTCTGAGGCCATGAAGTCCAACCTGTGATTGAACATCACCATGTCAACCAGACCATGGCGCTCAGTGTCATGTCCAGTCTTTCCTTAAGGACCTCTAGGGATGGTGACTCCGCCACCACCATGGGCAGCCCATTTCAATATCTAATTATCCTTTCTGTGAAGAAATTCATCCTAATGTTCAGCCTAAATATTCCCTCTTGTGCTACTGTTAATTGCCTGGGAGAAGAAGCTTTTTTGCATAGCAGGTCACTAGAAATGACCTATTAAGCAGTGTTCTCATTGTCATGCATTTTGGTTAGGGAACTGTTAAGTCCTACGTTGGTTTAGAGATACTGATTGTATTAATAATCAATGGCTGAAAGTCCATCACCTGTGTAGTTCTTGAATACACCCTGACAGCAGTCTTGTTTCCCTGCTTCCATGAATTATTTCTGGCAGCAGTCATCAGATCTCAACCAAGTGACATGACGACTTGAGATGATGAACAAAATGGAAAAGAAGTGCTTGGAAGAAATTGAGATAAATTGAGAATGACCACACTGAAAGGTCTGGGGTTTATGGAAATGAATGAAAAATCAAAATAAAACAGTTGTTCTAGCTACTTTCAAAACAGAAGGATTTTGCACAGGAGATTCAGTTCTTTCTGGTGGATCACAGAAGAGAAACAAGTTCCTGAAAGAAAAAAATGCATTCCACAAAGCTCAAAGCATCTTTTCATGAACCCAGGAGCAATAGTTCTTTCTAACCACTTATTTATATTTCTTTCACACAGTGACCCTCATTTCTTTTATTGCCATACTTCACTCTATTTGAATCAATCACGTTGTATTTGTTGATGTTGTTAAACCCATTTTCATGCATTTCCTCCCTCTTCAGTTTCACTGTCTTTGTTATAGAATAGAAACACACAAAATAAATCTCCCTTGAGCAGAAGTCTTTGACTTGATTTTCAGAGATGCTAAATACTTAGAGTTCACATCTCTGATTATCATGTCAGTTATTACATTTCCTGTCCTTGCACTGTTCAGCAAGGTACTAATTTTCCCTGTTTCTCTCCATTACATCTATTTGTCTGGGTTTGGTTTATTTTTAGTATTTTTGTACTTTCAGAGAGGTTTGTATCAGCATTCTCTTACTTTTTCCAGAAAATTTCTGTAACTTTTTTTATTGCATGTTCCATTTTGAACCTGGGAAACTTTTCCAGGAGAATATCTATAAATGGGTGAAATTGACACAAAAATATATGTCACTATAATTGGCATATTCATTGAGAACTGATTAAGTTCCCTGCTGTCAGCTAGGAAGACAATTATTATGTACTTGCCTTCACAAGGGCTATATACTGTAGCAGGCAAAACAGCCTCAGCTGAGAGAATTTTTATTTTGTTTAATTTATTCCCAATAAACACAAACGTAGTCATTGATTCCAGTATTAATAAAAAAAATCATTGTTTTGGCCACCATTTACAGACTGTCCTTCCAAATTGCTTCAACAAGGGGACAGGCAGCACAGAATGTTGGAGTGGAGTGTATTGGTTTCATTCTGCTGCCTTTAATGTCCTAATAGCTTTTCCCTGCTCCTTTGTGTTCCTTACTGCATTTTCTCCACTCCTCTGTGCATTTTAGTATCAGTCCACAGGCAGCAGTCTTTTGGGGGTGTACTTGCCCCAGTTTGGGTCTACCTGAAGGCCAAAGCCCCTTCAGACTGGAGTGCCTCCTTCCCTGTGCACCCTGGGCTGCATATTTCCACAGCAGTGCCCCACCTCTCCGTGTGCCTCTTTGCATTTCTCCCAGTGTAACTCATCACATATCTCCTCGTGTGCCTCCTCCCCTTGTGGCTGCTGCCCCTTCTTAAGCAGGTTTCTGGAGCAGATGCCCCATGTGCTTTCCTGGTTTACTGAATTTCTGGTACTTCATGGGTTTGGGCATGTGATTGATTTATTTCTAAAATAGATATCATTGCCACACTTTACATCACTTTTCTAAAATTTGCTGAAATTAAGAAATGCAGAAGGTCTCCAAAAATATTAAAATAATTCTACGGGTTAACTATCAGAGTTTGCTGAAAGAATTATGCTGACCATATCCTTAACATTAATTTCAGGGATGTCTTAGCTCCATTCCTGCCTATGAAGTCTACATATAGGCCACTCCCATGTACCAAGCTTTTCTGTGATGAAAACATCGTGTTTGGTGTAAATGGTCTTGGTGTAAATGTTTCCTTAGTTTTGTGCATGTTTAAGTTTTCCCATTTTAAACATCATATGCAAAAATATTACAGCAACCCCCCCACCCCCGAGCCCCCTCAAATAAAGGTCCTAATTAAAATCAAATAAAATATGCATGGAAGATGTCAGGCATAGTTGAAATTCCTGTTCCAAACTCTGTCTCTAATAGTCACTGTCAGCTGTTTTCATAAAGACTTCTCAGATTTAAGCCCAAATCACATCGTATGGCACTGACTCCTAGAACAGCAAGTGAGCTATCCATCACTACAGCACCCAGAATTGTAAACCCAGGAATGGGCATCAGCTTGTCAAATTCTCACAAAATATGTCCAGTGTGTCTCATCAGTCACAAACAGTGAAGGACAAATGCAACAACAACCACCTGGTCAAAGTGGTCGAGAAAAAGGAGCAGTAAAATTAATTCAGTTTCCTACTTTCCACCTTCCCAGCTAGAAGAGATTTCCATGCTTGCAAGATAAGCTCTCTGTATGTTGTATTGACTTTCAGAATTAAGGACCAAAGGCATCTTCATCTTCAAATACCCTTCAGTCTTTTACTTATAATGTCTTAAAAGCAAAGGAGGGAGGAGGCAAATCAGGGCATTCTCCTAATCTCTCTGTGTGGAAATACATACAGAGAAAATCTGTGGACAAATGCTATTTTACATGAGTAAAAATACTATTAATCTGTCATCCCTTATCATACTTGGATGATCATTAAGCCAAGCAAGCAATCTGTTAATGTTTACAATATCTGATATTCCCAAAAAATATACACAAACTAATAGGGGGAAAACAACTCTAATCCTGCCCTACTGTCAATGGGGATTAATTTCATTCAAATAAAAATGTTTATGAAAATAAAGAAAAATTCTTTCTGCAAACAGCTGGTTAAGTTTGACTGGTTTCTTTAATTCATCCAGATAGACCATTTAGACTGGGTGCAGTAATTGTTCTTCTCCCCCTGCTGTTGCTTTGCTAATTGCTAATGTTGGTGTGTGTAAATACCAATTAAATCTGTTCCGATTTACTCTTTTTAACTGGTGCTTAGATTTTAAGGGGAAAAATGGCTTTTTAAATTTATATAGACAGTGTGTGTCCGTTGTGATTTTCACAGCCTGTTCCAGTTAACAACAAATGAAGATAAATAGGAAGCAAAATCTGTTTGGTTCTTCTGTAGAACAAATAGCTCCATTTACAAGGTGTTACCAAATACCTGGCATTTTCTTATCCTTTGCTTATTTATATTTTGACCATTAAATTTCAACCTTTTAGCCCATTTGGTCACTTGCTTGTGATTTCCTATGTATCAACCACAGAGTAATGACAGCACCAAGGTAAATGTTATCTCAACCATTTACTTCAGTGTTAATTGCCAGTGCTTTGTTGGTGAAGAGCAACAGTAATGACAAAGGAGGTGACAAAGAGAAATGAAATTCAAGTGGAGCTAAAGAAAGTATGAAAATGCCTCCTTGGGTTTTATGTGTTTTACTTGACCTAAGTAAGCATCATTCCTTTAAATCATCATTTCAGACTGCTTTCTTCTGACATTTGGAGGATAATTTAGCAAGCTGGTCTGGTAGGGATGATTGACTACAGATGTAATACTGGGTAGACTAAACCAGAGGTGAAATGAAAGGAATAAGAAGGAGGGGGGAAAAAAAACCCAAATCCCAAACATTATTTCATCAAGTTCACAGAGATTCAAGAGTAGATTACAAATAAAAACTATGCAACACATTTTTACTTAGCTATGATTAAATGGTGAAAACAGAAAGGAAGCTGAAAATTACATTTTCTCTGCAGCAATAGTTTTATTAGGTTTAGAGTGGTGAAGATCCATCACAAAGTTTTTGTGTTCGACAGTCCCATCAGTGCACCTGATTCCTGACCTGTAGGGTTCAGCCTACAGCAGAGAGTGCCAGCAGCCAAACAGAGATTGTAGATTCAGCCAGTTCTGAGATAGCCTGCTGCTGAGGGCAACACTGGGAAATGATGGGCAGCAACAGAGTGGAGTAATAAAATCAAAGCAACTTGTTTCACACTGGATTCCTCACAGCTATCTTACCTTTTTTTTTTTTTTTTTTGCTTCTTGGGTCATGGTCTCTTTTCAACCTCCAGTCATCCATTGGGGTTGTAACTCTGCTAACTGAGTCTGTGCATTAGAGCTGTGCTCACTGCACTTAAACCAGAAGGGAAGGTGGAGACAGCAAAAAGATAAATTGACAACTTCTGCTCACAGAAAGAAGAGCAGAACTCTCTGGTTTCTGTCAGGGACTAAGATGAAAAACTCTCAAACATTCAACAGCTCTACAGCTGGTTATATAGTTGTGACTAGTTTCTGAAAAGCAGACCATTTACTCTAACTCTTAGTTTCAGTGCACTTCAAATGCAACCCTCTTGGTTCACCTTTTTCTAACATTATAAATCAAGATTTACACCACTGAAGTGCTCATTTTCAGATTGACTACCCCTGCTAAATGTTTCTAGTGGAAGTGGAGGTATTTGATAGCAGTTTTACAGATACGGATAGTAGGATTGCTTTTTCTTTTGTTATGTTCAATGAACATTTTAGAAGGATTTAGAGGATACATTTTAAAGCAAGATCTGACATCTCTTCTTCATTGTTTGGATAAAATTTTAAAAAGTTGCTAATATCCAAACAAAGATCTTCATATATAATAAATTCTCTACAGTATCAGAAGTTATGTAGTAATTTACAACCAAAAGAGATGCTGATTTCTCTGGTAGGAATTCCAAAGGGGCTGGGCTATATTATGCTACAGCTTTTCCTGGTGTTTGGTCAACTCCTAGGTTGATAAGATCAACATAAGATCACAGAATCACAGAATGGTCAGGGTTGAAAGGTACCTCTGTGAGCTTGCAGGCTCACTGGGAGCAGGTTGCACAGGATCACATCCAAATGGGTTTAGAACATTTCCAACAAAGGAGACCCCACAACCTCTCTGGAAAACCTACTCAGTCAGCCTCAAAATCAGTAAAGTTTTCCTTTCATTCAGATGAAGCTTCCTGTGTTTCAGTTTGTGCCCATTGCCCCCTCTCCTGTTGCTGGGCACTGCAGAAAAGAGCTGAGCCCCACCCTCCTGACATTTGTTGTTCAGGTAATAATGGCACCCTGGTCTGTACCAGCAATCGTGTGGACAGAGGGACTAGGGCAGTGATTGTCCCCCTGTACCTGGCACTGTTGAGGCCACACCTCGGATCCTATTCTGGGCCCCTCAACTCAGGAAGAACACTGAGGTGCTGAAGCAGGTCTGGAGAAGGACAGTGGAGCTGGGGAAGATTCTGGAGGACAGTTCTGATGAGCAGTAGCTGAGGGAACTAAAATCGCTTAGCCTGGAGAAAAGGAGGCTCAGGGGGGCTTAATCAGTCTCTACAACTGAGGGGAGGCTGAAGTGAGGGGCTGCTCAGTCTTTTCTCCAATTTCACAAGTGATTAGACAAGAGGAAACAGCCTCAAGATGCACCAGGAGAGGCTTAAATTGATATTAGGAAAAATTGCTTCACCAAAACGGCAGTGAAACATTGGGCCCAGGGAAGTGGTTGTCCCTGGAGAAATTTAAAAAATGTGTGGATGTGGCTTTTGGGCACATGGTATAGTGGTAGACTTGGCAGATTAATGGTTGGACTCAATGATATCAAAGGTCTTTTCTAACCAGAAGTATTCTATGATTCTATGATTTGCTAACCAAAACAATTTGTTATGAATTTAATCCCAGTTGGTAGAAAAGGTTCCATTTATTTCTCACTCATCCCTCTAAACAAAGCTGAAGTCCATATCTACTTGTTAATAACTTGTAGAAACTGTATATGAAATAACATTTTAAATAAGGGAAATCAACATCATGTATCCCTGTTTNAAATAAGGGAAATCAACTTCACATCATGTATCCCTGTTTTCCTCTTTCCATTTTCACCATCTTCTTAACTCACTGATGAGGAAGGTTAGTACTAAACATTCTGTTAATGGTTGTCAAATCAATCATGGTTTTCACTGCTAGAGTTATTCTAGAAAGAAGCAACACACTTAGAAGAAATCAGAGAAAAGCTGAATGAGATAATGTAAAATCACTTATACAGACACTCTGGAGACAGAACCCTGTTGAATATTTAATATGGTCATTAACCTGAGAGTGGAAGAAAGAGGGTAATGGATGGCCTATTGCTTTTACCTACAGGACAATTTTCTGAAGCAAACTCTCTCCCTTGGGGCAAGGATCACACATGCTGAAAATCTATAAAGAGGGTCACAGATGAAAGGAGATTGAGCAGATTTGAAATTCCCATGTGAGCATGGTGAAAACTGCAGACAGACCAGGTGGTGAAACTTGTCATACTACATACAGCCGTGGGCCATTGCCATCCAAATGCTCAATTAGTTTATTATGGCAACAGACACACCATGCTGGTCAAATAACCGGCGCATCTGCAGAAACTACAGAAAATAATCAATTATTGAAGAAAGCT
>VXBB01009104.1:220118-280337 GCA_013399915.1 Illadopsis cleaveri | reverse complement strand
CAAGTGATTAGACAAGAGGAAACAGCCTCAAGATGCACCAGGAGAGGCTTAAATTGATGTTAGGAAAAATTGCTTCACCAAAACTGCAGTGAAACATTGGGCCCAGGGAAGTGGTTGTCCCTGGAGAAATTTAAAAAATGTGTGGATGTGGCTTTTGGGCACATGGTATAGTGGTAGACTTGGCAGATTAATGGTTGGACTCAATGATATCAAAGGTCTTTTCTAACCAGAAGTATTCTATGATTCTATGATTTGCTAACCAAAACAATTTGTTATGAATTTAATCCCAGTTGGTAGAAAAGGTTCCATTTATTTCTCACTCATCCCTCTAAACAAAGCTGAAGTCCATATCTACTTGTTAATAACTTGTAGAAACTGTATATGAAATAACATTTTAAATAAGGGAAATCAACTTCACATCATGTATCCCTGTTTTCCTCTTTCCATTTTCACCATCTTCTTAACTCACTGATGAGGAAGGTTAGTACTAAACATTCTGTTAATGGTTGTCAAATCAATCATGGTTTTCACTGCTAGAGTTATTCTAGAAAGAAGCAACACACTTAGAAGAAATCAGAGAAAAGCTGAATGAGATAATGTAAAATCACTTATACAGACACTCTGGAGACAGAACCCTGTTGAATATTTAATATGGTCATTAACCTGAGAGTGGAAGAAAGAGGGTAATGGATGGCCTATTGCTTTTACCTACAGGACAATTTTCTGAAGCAAACTCTCTCCCTTGGGGCAAGGATCACACATGCTGAAAATCTATAAAGAGGGTCACAGATGAAAGGAGATTGAGCAGATTTGAAATTCCCATGTGAGCATGGTGAAAACTGCAGACAGACCAGGTGGTGAAACTTGTCATACTACATACAGCCGTGGGCCATTGCCATCCAAATGCTCAATTAGTTTATTATGGCAACAGACACACCATGCTGGTCAAATAACCGGCGCATCTGCAGAAACTACAGAAAATAATCAATTATTGAAGAAAGCTGTCCACAAGTAACATTTCTCTTACCCTTTCTTGTTCTTCTCTTTCTTTTTTTTTTCCCTCTGCCTAGAGGTCCAGCTGTTGGAGATTACCCCAGAGAGCCAGAAATCCATGAGCTATATTTAGATATGAGAAAGATGGAGGGAAGGGGAGGAGAGGAGGAGCTCTGGGAAGAGGGAAGGCATTAGGTTTCTTTGACTGGATGATTTGGTTTGGATTTTGGGTTGTTGTTGGTTTTTTTTTCAAGAAAAAGACTAAAAAACACATTAAATATTTCCAGGTGACCTTCAAAATACTGTAAATATTTCCTATGTGGAAACAGCACCAGATACAGTATGTCTTTATGCAGTGTAGCACAATATAGGTCAATATATATGTAGGTCATAATAGACAATTTCTGACCTGGAGGAGAGTGAACTTTTTCAGCAACAGGAGTGTCAAATCTTTAAAAAAATGCAGAAATAGAGGTTCAGGGTGATGATATTTTATTGCCTTTTGCCACAATTTTTTATATTGTACTAACTCTATGTAGTAGAGCTGGTTTCTTCCCTTAGGGACTTCCTGCTATAGGGAACAAATGAACAGAAGTCAAGGTCATTCTTGGTCAGTTCATATTAATTCTTTTTCAATTAATGGATTAGTTTGGTAAACATTTAAAAAAAAGTAATTTTTTCTCTATGAGAGAAAGGCTAGTTTTCTAAGAATTATCTTTTCCTAAAGAAGTTTCTCTGCATTTTGGTATCTCATTATTTAAGAAATCTAATTTGAAGAAGTTATTTCCAGAAATGAGAAGAATGTTAAAGTAAGCTTTCAGGAGAAGCAGCAAAACAATTTCTGCTATGCCTGAGAATCCACAAAGGAAAGTGCTAAGATGGATCTGATCTACCTGTGCTTTCACATCTGAAATCTAGCCTGTAGGCAACTCTGAGATGTTCCTGTGTCTTTGTTCTCAAAGATTCAGGTACAGCCATTCATCTACAATTCACTGTTCTTTCGGCTTTTTCCAGACTACACCATTTACTGTTTTAGGTAATAAGAACAGCATATTGAGCCACAGCAATAGAAAAACTATAAATCATTTGATAACCTTAAGAAATTATGGTTCAACTCAGACATTTTTCTAATGGTTTAGTGAATCTAAAGTGGAAAATTGCTATATTTCTGTACCTGTAATTTCTGTCCACATATGAAAAATGCTAAAAGAGGCAGAGCTCAGAGCCAGAGGGAAAGTGGCCTTTACCATGAAAGAATTTTGTATAGTAATAATTAAAACTAAATTTAATCACTAAAACAGGCTGTAAGGTCAACTGTGTTATCCATAATTATGGTAAGCAATGGGGAGGTTAAGATGAAATACTGAACTCTTAGTACCTGGGGGAGGGGTAAGGAAGACGTTTTAAAGCATGAAAACCAAAGCATACTGTTTTATGTGTCCTTTCCTTGAAGTTCCACTTGAACATGATAATTGCTCTTAATCCTGATAAAGCAGCAGAACTTTATAGCTTACACTGCTCTCATCATGGTCAGCTTTTGGATGTGTGAGCGTACAGTATAGTGCCAGGAAGCTTTTGTAGGTTTGGGATAGAGACAAGAACATACATGTTTCAAATTTAAAGGTAAAACAGCATGGTTAATATTATATTTCATTTTAAAACTCAAAGGAGATTATATACAGACAGATGGGTAGAAAATATTTCTAGGCTTTTTTAAGAACCCTGGATGCCACAGACCCTGATAGCATGCACCCATGAGTGCTGAGGCTATCTTGCATCACTGTGACACCATTTTGATAATCTCTAATTGATCATGGCAATTGGGACAAATATGCATGCACCCCAGGTCTCAGTACTGGGTTTGGTACCATTCAGCATCTTTATCCATGATCTGGATAACAAGTCAGTTTGATGATAATACAAAGCTGGGAGGAGCAGTGATATGCCAGAGGGTCATGCTGCCATCCAGAAGGACCTCAGCCGCCTGAAGAAATGGGTTGACAGAAACCTCAGGCAGTTTAACGAGGAGAAGTACAAAGTTCTGTACCTGGGGACAAACAGCCCCAGACATCAATTTATGCTGGGCATAACCCTGCTGGAAAGCAACTTGTGGGAAAAGGAACAGAGGATCCTGGATGACACCAAGCTGGCTATGAGCAGGCAAAGTGTCCTTGCTGCAAAAAGACACAACGGTATCCTGGTTTGCATTAGACAAAGTATTACCAACAGGTCAAGGGAGGTGATCCTTCCCCTCTGTTCTGTGCTGGTGAGTCCACACCTGGAGTGCTGGGTCCAGTTCTGGGGTCCTTAGCCCAGGAGAGATACAGAGCTACTGGAGAGAGTCCAGAGCAGGGCCATTAAAATGATGTAAGACATAGGAGGAAAGGCTGAAAGAACTGGGACTGTTCAACCTGGAGAAGAGGAGGCTCAGAGAGGACCTTACCAATGGCTGTAAATACCTGCAGAGAGGGTGGAAAGAGGGTAGAGCCAGGGTCATTTCAGTGGTGCCCAGGGACAGAACCAGAGCCAATGGGCACACACTGCAACAAAGGAAGTTCCGTCTGAACGTCAGGATGCACTTTTTTTCTTATGAGGGTGATTGAGCATTGGCCTAGTTTTCCAATAGATGTTGTGTCCCTCCTTGGATATACTTAAAAGCCATCTGGACAGTCCTGGGCAACCAGCAATAAGTGGCTGTCTTTGAGCAGGGGGGTTGGACCAGACAGCCTCCTGCAGTCTCTCCCAACGTCAACCATTCTGCAATTTTGAGAATAACCACTTTTGTTCAGAAAGGGATGCAAGACTACTGCTTTGATTTCTCTAAAATCACACTTGTATCCTTCAAATGGTTAACATATTACCCAGCTAGGTAAAATATATGCTGGATTTGGTTCTTTATCAGGAATGAAAATATGAAAAAAGAACTGTATGAGGTGAATATTCTTATTTACCTCTAGTATTATCAGCATGGAATGACACACAGGCTGGCATTACCCATATGTCAACAAAGGAGCCCAGTCACTTCAGGGAGGAGGACTAAATTCACAAATGATGAAAATAATGTGTGCAGTGAGTCACCTATGTCAGTGGACATGATAGAAGTAATTGTTTCAGTGTTCAGTCATTAGTGCCTAAGAATGTGTTCTGTGAAATAGCCTTTCTAATTTTTCCAGTCCAAAGACAGTTGAGTATAGCTGCCTTTAAAAAGCTCAAGTATAATCAGTAGTTCATTTTCCAAGAAATCTGTCTAGTTTTCTTACCATATTTTTCAAGGCTAGTAGTCCTTGTGGTTAAAATCCAACACCACAAATGTATTTCCTTTTCTCTTACAATGAAGTTCATTACAAAGTATCCACTAAGTTTTCATTATTGGCATTTATTTACAACCTTTTTAGAGGTGTTGGAATTTCTTGATGTCATGAATTGCAGCTCATATTGCATATCCCAAAGGAAGAAAAAAAAGACAGAAATAATTAAAAATATAAAGTAAGGATTATGCTACTAGCAATTTTTTTCTTTTGTTTATAATTAGGACAATATAATCCAGCCAATATTTTCTCAAGAGGAAAAATCAAATCATTTAATTAAAATCAACATTTATTTTATCACAAAAAATTAATAACAATTGACCATTTTTAATAACAGCACCAGTTCACTTGTATTTTTTTAATCTACAGCAATATATGTCATTTTCACTCTTACATGCTAGCAAAGAATTAATCTGGTGATCTTATGTTAGTATATGAATATTAACAATTTAAATTGCTTGTGTTGCTACAACAACAGGTTTTCCATGGATAATTCAAGTAACTACACACTCTTCTTCCCAAATTTAGATAAAAAATAATGCATCCTTCTTTTGGCCAGTACCACTGTTAACCTAAGATGTGATACATTGAATATGAAAAAATGAAAGTATTGGTAGAGAGGATGTTAAATTAGCTGTAGGTGCAGAAATAACAGTTATGAAAAAAGCATATAGGTTTTCCACTAATACCTGATCTTTATTTTTCCAAGAGACATTATTATCTCTATAATATAAATAAGTATGACATACATAAAAGCATGTCAAAACTAGAGTAAATACTTGGCTTTTTATTTTTCAATAAAGCTCCTCTAAACAGGTGGGCTAAATAAATTTTGCATAAGCACAAGAAAACCATAACTAAAGTATCCTCACTGGTGCTCAAAAAACAATCCTATGGTGCAATGAAAAGGAAAAAGGATATTATTAAACACTGAGCTAAGGGCAATCTTAGTAAATTCACTTTTGAACTCACATTTCATATGCAATAGGAAAGAGCTCAAGGTTTATACTAAGTGTTTAAGCACCTGTCTAATTCCTTTGAAGCCAGTGGGAGTTGAACATGTGTTTCTGAAAGCAAAAGAGGCACACACATGCACTCTGACAGAGCCTGTATGGACACATTCCTGTTCATCTTCTAGAGCACTGCTGAGGCAGCAGTGTGATGTCAGATGTGCTACAAACCTGAAGCAGCCATCTGCACTCACAAGGTAGCTCTAGGATATTTCATGCATGCCCCCTCTATGGGATTTGCATACACAGATGAGGGATTTTAGGGATAATACCAAATCCCCATGCCCAGGTATATGCCAGACATGTAAAATTTAAGCCCTTATGGTAATTACATACATCTGGGTTGCTCTGTGTCATGCTGTACTTTGCAACTTCTTTCATTGCAATAACAAGCCCAGTGCACCCTGTTGTCCATCCCTGACACTGATGCACCAGCAGGCTCATCCTAGCAATATTAGCAACACAGGAGAAAGATACAAGATAGAGTAGGAGAAAACATCAAGAAGCTAGTTCCCACACAACTACATGGTGTTGTGCAAATAACCTTGTAATTATCTGATTACTTCATCTCTTAACTGCAAGCATCAGCCCTCCACCTCATCCCAGGCACACTAAACTGTATTCCTGAACAATGGCACCCTTGTGGGAAATCACAACATCTCAGCCTTTTGTATCTTGACAACTCCAGACTTACAGCTGCAGGAAGCTACAAATGTCCAAGACCAAAAAGCCAATTTGTCTGTGTTCTGAAACAAAGGGAGACTGATTGCATCAGTCCTATTCCTACATCTAAACCCAATCCTGAATTGATCAGGTGTTAGCCTTTGGAAGAAATCTATACCAGACTTGAACAGAACCTGCAACAATTATATCAGAACAGAGCAACAATTGTATCAGGAAGTCCATTGCTGTCAACCGTAAAAAACTATCTACTGCATTGACTGCATTGTCTACTTCTCTTGCTCATCTGTGACATCCTAAGCATCAACACATACCTAAAGCAGGGAAGTCAATTGCACCAGAAGGCTGATAAGAGACTCTGATCCAGGGTCTGCTGGGGAGGTTTGAAAGCATTCTTTGATTCTATTCTGAATCCCAAAAAAATCAAATTGCAAGTCTTTTATGCACAGTTAGACTAGTTTTAGAGGGCAAGGGCAAAGGCAAAACATCTGCCTCTTTCAGAGTTCATATATATCTTCCCCTGTGCTACTCTTGCAATATACTGCATGGATGCTGATAAGGTGAGGTGGACTGCCTGCTTTGTTTTCTTGTCTAGAGGGAAAGCTGGCTTCACCTGGGAAGATAATTGCTTTCTCCTGGTACTCACACAGTAAACACTTGTAACCGCAACACACAGAGCACTCTAATGCATGCAAAGGAGTTGAGGATCCAAAAACTGTACCAAACAAAAGGCTTTTTTTCTTTGCATTCCACCTTCACCTTCCTGCCTCATCCTGAGGGAAGCTGATTCTTTTCATAATGGGAAGGAGGAAAGACATTTCCAAAGTCTTACTAATACTTCTGGCATCTGTTTGCCATTCTATTACATCATAGCATACAAAATTATTGGACCATGACCAATGCCTGCCTAGAGATTTTTCAGATATCGCTTCCCTTCTTATTCCTCTGGTGACTCAAAGTGTAGCTACCCTATCTAACATCCTTCTTCCATTCTTATATCTTTTGTCCATTTTTTTCCAGCATGTGGACCTTACCACCTATTCCCACAAAAAGCTGCAGCTAGGTCCATCTAGGTGCTATAGAGGGAATTTCATTTCAGCAGGTGTTCACAGATATCGATTTAAGCTAACAGATACATATTATCCACTGTAAAAGAAAATTACTGTTTTCATTACTAAGAAAACACTTTCCTGTTGTCAAAAGAAAACAGAAATGATGTCCTTGCATTAAAAGGCTTTTAGGAAGAAAATAGGTATTGAAATAGGCATTGAACTCCTGCTTGCAGTCTAATGTTTCTTATGAAACATTTTGTTCTTTCGAGAATGAAAAGGCCATACTTCCTTCACGCCTACTGCAGTTAAATGGAGCCTCTATCTGGAGAATATATTCACATAGGACACCTTATTTCAACAGGGCAAACTCAATTTAGCCACAATGCTTTTAAAGGCATGGGATAAGCCTCCATTCCTGGAACCGTCTAAAATCATACACATTCAAGCATTCTTATGGCCTCTCCAGAAAAGAAGGACAAGAAGTATGAAAACACAGATTACTCCCACTTAACCCTTAAAATAGAAAAGAGTTGTGATTATACCAACACAGCAAAGAGGAATCTGCCATCTTACTGTATCTATTTTTTATGTTGGGGGTGTTGGCAAACCAATTCTACCATCTTCATGTTGAAGGTAAGTGATAACATCTATGACATGTCCCTGAAATGGGTACTTATATTCAAGTCCAAAGGAAGATATAGAGAGGATACTAACATGGCTTTAGGGTTGAGACTTGGCCCTAAGAGTGTGTCATATTTCTCCTGCTTCTTCTGTTTCCCCTCATCTAGGCAGTGCTTAAGAGCTTCAATGCATTGTGAGCCCTTCCAAGCTTTCCTTCCACCGTCTGTAGAATGGGATAGCCATGCCTCTTGGGAGGGGATGAACAGGCTCCAACAGGGATACATGGTGTTTTCTCACAGGTTGAGAGGTGAGAAACATTCCTCAGGTTACACCCTTTTAGGAGACATGCCTGTAAGTCAACACAGTCTAAATCAGAAAGTGCCTCAGTGGAAGCCTGCTGGCTCATGAGAGACTGGCAGCCTCCCTGAATGGCCACCCTGAGGAAAGGAAGTCTGGCCGCTCTATGACATGGATGGGAATGGGGGTGCATTTAGTGCTGGTAGTCTGTGGTCTCTGTTCTGATCACCCTGTCTGGACTAGAAAACTGATTTATAAATTATACAATCCAGTGAATGAAAAGCCTACTGATAACTTTGAGGCTCCACTTTGCCATTCGCATACTTCCCAATTGAAAGTGTCTGCCATTAAGTAGCTGGGAGAGTTCTTTAGCCTTTTTCATCTTCTTTCAATCTTCCTCCCATATCCAAAGATGATTCTGCTGACCTTACAGTACAGCCCTAGAGACGTAAGGTATGCCTGTGATAAGAGAACAGAAAAATAAAAATAAGCAAAGCACATAAACACCATCACCACCAAAACTGCCTGTGTCCCCCAACTCTATCTACAGCAATAATTATGTGGAAGAAAAGCTCTGTGTTCTCCAATACCAGATAAGTTTGCTCTTAATTTTTGTGCTATGAGAGGTGGAAAGAGTGACATCAGGCTAAGGTTGTCTATTAGTAACCTGACCCCTGGATTTATCTCATTCAACTTAGGTGACTTTACACAACAAGCCAAATCTAAGTTAGTTGTCCAGGCTGCCTCAAAAATCAGTGTTCAGAGAAATAAATCCTTTCTCTGGGTTGTTAATCTCTGGCACCAAACTTGGAATAGACTCTAACCTGTAGGTACTGAAAGTTTAAGATGAAGAAAGCCCTTGATGTCCTGTTCAGAATTTTCTGACAAAATTCTTATTCACTGAAACAGAGGTCTGGAAAATTGTATTACTTAAAACTATACAGAATACTCTGGAGCATTGGATTGGTGTACCAAAACTAGAGTAAAACCCACAGTCAAATAAAAGGGCAAGGGATCCTTCAAACTAGTCTCAATTTGAATTGAACTATTAACTTTTATTCCTTCTGGGGCCCGATTCAGTTCTGCCATTTACCCCAACCTCTCCTGGGATTTTATTACTCATTGGCAGTGCTGTATCTGCTGAGACAAACGTGGTTTAAGGATATCAAGAAGTATGTAGTAATATTCCTTACATCCTTGCAGAACAGTGAGGTGGTAGCAGCCTCCAAGAACTAATTCTAATGTAAATCTCCAGACAAATGCTCCTCAACAGTGTAAAATACCAAATGCAGAACACATTCAGAAACTGAGTGATAGAATATATTAATAAAAACACTTTGGACAATAAAAACTCTACCATTTCAACAATGTTTTGTCATTACACCAAAAAGGGTCAATCAGGCTATTAAGACATTGGAAAAAAATACATCCTGTTTAATATAATCTTTTGTTAGACAAGTTAATTAAGGTAAAGAAATGCAATCTAGCAACTGTATTCTTCACTTCATAAACAGGAAAACAAAATAACTGCTGAACTTCTGTAAATTGTATTTTTTTCAGCAAACACACCCACAAAGACTGAAGCTAAGCCTATTCTGACAAATTCCACATCATGTTGAAGTTCAATGAAAATAAGTAGGAAGGGGATTGCAAGTACAACACTAATGCCATCCAGAATGGATATGCAGACCATGCTATATAGCTAATTAAGATAACATGTAAGAACAATAGAATAATTAACTTCAAATTAATGGCCGGTAAAGAATTAGGCACACAATAAGCCAACTTCTCAGCTATGCAAAGTGGCACAAATATAGGACCTGGTCTGCTCTATGCCTCATAAACTGTTGCAATTATAGACAGTAAGTCTAGAAAACAACATCCAAAGGTTGTTTCATTTACCGCCTGCCCAAAGGTGGGAACATTTGTACTGACATCATTCCTCTCAAAAGCTTGTCCAGTCTGTTTCAGAAACACTCAGGAATGTGAACTTTATAACTTCTCAGCAGTCTGCTCCTATTGTTAACTGTGAGAATATTTTTCTTCTCAATGTCTGACCTAAGTCTTACCTGCTGCAATGAAACCCTCCTTGTCCTACAAGCATCAAGAGAGAAATTATTGCCTTCCATATCACAGCCATATTTTACATATCCTTCTGTCTTTTTCTCTCTTTTTCTCTAAAGTATCTGAGATATTCTTGTCTTTCTGAATCAGCCATGGTTTATCTGTTCTTTTTTCTCTACCCTCTGATCCCTCTCACTAAATTCTTAACCACAGAGAAGAATTACTCCAATTACAGAATAATAGTAATTTCTGCATAGCTAAGTCTGTGCTCTGTAAAGGTACAGACCTTTGAATTACCAGAAGGTTCTCACACATTTTGAAGAGAAATACATGGATAAGTAAATCTGAGAATCTGCACTTCAGCATCTCCTGATAACATGTATCCATGAATCCCATCCTTCTGTTTTTGAAGATTGAAATTCATCCAATAATGCCAACTCTCTCTATGAGAGTGAGCTTATACACAGGAATGTGCATAAATGGATGCCCCAAATAGGATAGAAATTGATTTGTGCTCATATATTCTGATCTGCTTTGATACTCCTCATTTCGTGAAGGGGTTAGTTTCCTTATTATAGACTTTAAAATTCTTTCAAGTAAAACATCATTGCCTGCTGATTCTGATGATGCATTTTAACAGGGTGAATTTAATCCTGGAAAAACAGACATTTGAATTCTGATACTTGCTATGCAATAGGAATGTATAATTCCTCATAATCTCAGTCTGTCATAGTGTAGTAGCAAGAAAATGAAAAGAATCTGGTAATTATACTTATTCACTAGTGCAGTGTTAAACCACTGCCTTTGCAGAATCACCTCAAACACTACTTTCCCTCAAAAATGGAATTTATTAATTGATCATCTGAATTCTCTTGCTGCTAGACAAAACCAACTTTTCTTTATGGTTTTTTGTGTGTGTGTGTGTTAGATTTTGCTGCAACTCTACCGATGAAGTATATCCTTCCTGCTTTAAACAAGTGATCAAGGTAACTACTTTGTTCACATCACTGATCTCAACAATACACATTGATAATAAAGTCCTGCTTTGATAACCAGGCCACTCTGGATTTTGTTGGGGGTGAGGCGAAAGAATGTTGCAAGCAATGACTCCCCTGAAATCTTTTTTTCATAAACACCATTTCTTGGCAAAGTTTGACAGGACTAATGCTTTTGTTTTACCTACTGGCTATTGTTCATTGTATTGCTAACTTTTCACCTCAGTTATCACACCACTGTACATATTTTAAGGTGCCTTTAATAACTCCCATTAATCTCCCTGTATTGACTCAAGTAACTTCATATATCATCCTAACCTCCAGCAATTAAAGTCAGGGCAAATACTTCAAATGCAGCATATTTCTCCTGGTCCTTAAGTTAAGTCTGGCTATGTTGAGCACAATGATATTAGCTCAGACCCTGAGAACAGTGAACATTTACTCAGAAGTAGTGCTGTGCTTATTCAATTCATAGTTCTGAGCGGGCTTGTGAAATACCAGCTCTGTGTGGAGCATCACTCAGAGATGCAGATATTCTCTGGAATATTTTACTTTAGCCAGAGTAGTATCCTCCATTCAGCTCCAGATTCTGTTAAGGTATCTAAACTGTCTTTTTGCAATTCTGAGCGAAGATACCATCACAATCCCTCCTGTATTCATGCCCTGATTCCCTTGGGAAATTGGGAGGTTTCCAAATGGGAAAGTGCAAAGGTTAGAAATTATGCATTACATACTTCTAGGTTTTCCAGACTAAACAATGAAGTACCGGGACTGCAGGAGAAATTCTCTCATAAGCATAATTTATTCCTGTGTTCTTTTGAATAGTTGTCTTTTCCATGTGGTTCTTCATTAAGTATGTTTCTCACTGAAAACACCTCAGCACTATTTTTATATGTCAGTGCATTTCTTTGCTATCTATGCTTGAAACATTCTTTTTATATTCATCTTACCAAGAATAGCCATTGCAGGCACACACATCCCCCACAAAAAAAAGAAAAAAACTCATTTTTCCTAAGATCCTGTACTTCTGCATTTGTCCCNTCTCTCTTTTTTCTTTTTCTTTTTCTTTTTCTTTTTTTTTTTTTTTTTTTTTTTTTTTTTTTTTTCTTTTCTTTTTTTTTTTTCCTTTCTTTTCCTTACTTTTAAGGCAGAACGAACCATAGCAAAAGGCTTTTCTCAGCCCCCATATGAGGTTCCACTGTCTGGATATCCTTGGTATCTGACCCACAGCTTTACTTAAAGTTCAATGGTTAGTTCCGAATGTATGTTCTTAACTTGAAGATTACAAATAAGAGAGAGCCATTATCTTCCTAAATCATTCAAAATGGTTTTGAACCTTCCAATTCTAAATTTCAGATAATTCACTGGAGATGAAGGCTGCCGGACTGAAATTAATTTACTTTACTGTTAGAGTAGAATATGCCCCTGTGATAAAATTGGGCTAATAGGGCAAGAGAAATTAAAGAAACTAGTTCACTTTCTCTGAAGCATCTTGCACCTGTGAATACATTCTGGAAGAAAATAAAAAGATTTTTTTTTTTTTTTAACTGTGAAAATTCAGAATTTCCTCTGAATATACCCAGAAAGACCTTGAACACAAACAGATATTTCAGCAGACATTTTAAAGATGCAGTGATATTTAACTTTTCTGATCAAGATTCAAGTTAAAAACTGAAACCTCCTCAAAGGGAAGATTCAATTCCAAAGATAATAGATGAAAAAATATGTTAAGACAAGTTGCTATTATTTCTGCTGGCTCAGAAATATTCTCTGCACAACACTGCTGGCTGCAGTGTCCAAAGTACTTTCCAAACAAGTTGATTGAATTTTCACCACTTAGTGGATTGGAGGTGATGGAAAAAGGGAGAATGAAAGTTTTATTCTACAGCTCATCAAGGGACATTTTTGTAAATATATTTCAAATTTTCTTTTGGCTATTTCATGGGAAATACAGAATCATATTCTGGGTTCACTGAACTGTAAACTGAAAAAAGAAGGTAAGCCAAACTTTCTGAAAAAGTGAGAGAGCCGTCCCAGGCAAACACAGCAGTGTTTAACCACTGGTACTGACTGTGTGAGCCTATAGCTTACCCACAAGCATGAGGGAGTAGAGGCAGGAGTTAAACATCTCTTTCAGTCCTCAAGTGGCTTGTTTCTGCCTCTGCCATTCAGGTGGCTTCTATTAGCTCACCAAGCCCAAGGGCCAAGAAGGAGAGGAGAAAAGACTCTTACCATCTCTAAGATGTCCTTACTACTATAGACTCAAAAACAATCCCAGCTTTTGTTTCCTCCCTTGACAAACCCAAGTTTACCCAGCATCATTATGTCTTGTTCAAATCCTCCTCATGAAGAAAGTACTTCAAAGCTTCAGAACAAACACAAAGCCTATACTTTGAGGATATGGGCTCAAATCCGTCTTTCTTGAAGTTGGGTCTTCCCAAGGTGAGAAAACTGGAAGAACTGGGGAAGGGCTGGATTTTGCAAGGCAAGACCTTCTGGGCCAATATCTTCACAATTCAACCACTTTCCCCAGAGTAGGTATTTTTGCCAAAGAAATGTACTGAAACATTAGACTCTGCCTGATACTCTTAAATTGTTTTTGTTTGCTGTGTGAGCTAGTGGAGATTCATGAATGGCACTGGTGCTGAAGCACCTTGACACCTCTGTCCCTGGACACATTTCAGAGAAGCCAGCATACATAATCATGTTTTCGCTGCAGAGCCTCTGCAGAAAGATTTGTGAACTTACTGGCTCCATCAAGCGTCCTGCAGAGAACACTGCAAGGGGGGAAACAGTCCTTGGATTGTTCATGTGTCTAAGCTTATAAATGAAAACATTCCGGTTTTGAAACAAACCCTTTGAGTTAGAAAAGACTCTGCAATGCCTCTGATGACTACACCTGTCTGGCTGGGAATGAATAGTCACACCTGTATTTCATGATAAAAAAATCCACCAAAGTAGTCAGACTATCTTTTGGTTTTGTGATCTACTGGCAAAGCCGAGTTAGAATTTTTTAAACTTGCCAGTATTTTAGAAAAATGATGATTTTAGTTACCAGATGGAAACATGGCTGCTACATTCAGCATCAAGCCTAACTCTTTTTTAATTAGCTTGCTATGATTTTGTGCAAATCACATAATTTTCTACCTCGGCTAATCTTCCGTCAGTACTTTTTTACAGGAGAATCAAGTTTGATGGTATATTTGTGCAGGTCATGATAGAGATTTAGAAGATCTTGAAGGAAATCCAAATGTCACAATGTGCCCCAATAAATAGACCGTATTATTAAAATATAATGTACTCTATTAAACATTATTTAATTAATATTTCTTGCAGATTTTTATGCAAGAGAGGTAGAATCACTGACTGTTTTTCGGAGACGTCCTTCAAGTGCTATGTGCTTTACTGAAAGAGAAAGTACAGAAGGTCATGACGGTGCTTAGGACTACGTTGTTCAGAATGTATACAAGCTGTCATTCCTGCTTGGTGTGACATGGTTAATGTAAGGGTGCATCCTGCAGGCAGCACATCCATTAATTACTGTGGGAATGCAACTAAATAAATGCAGGAGTCACTTGAATAAATACACGATGTCAACAAATGTGTGAGTATACATCCGAGTTAGTCCCCCTCAACTCTATTTGTAGTCACAGAAGAGAAAGCATCTTTAGGAAGTGGTACATCATGATCTGAGACAACTAACCAAATTATATCACATAAAGTACAGTCTAAAACTTCCTGCCCATGTCTCTCCAATAACTACAGAAGGAGCTGCAATGATTAGTCAAACTGCAAACATTGTGACTGTTGTTATTTAAAGACTGAAGTGAAATCTACATCAAAATTTGGGGTATGTATACATAGGAACTCGATTCACAGTTCTACCAGAAAAGTATCAGGTGGTCTTTAATAATTTGCTCTGTTTCTTCATCTAAATGAAGGTGATAATGAGATTTATTCATTAAGAAGGCTTTTGCAGGACTTGGGTGAGGGGAAATATTTCATCTCAAGCAATATATGATGACAGGGAAGGGCCATTTTCACTTCTCTTCTGAAAATGTCTGTTTTGGTTTCAGCTGCATGTCAAAGATGAAATACTCACTGCAGCGCCTTCTTATCAGGTTAACTCTTCTCACTGAACATTTTCAGTTTAATAATATTAAATAAACTACTTCTGAAAATATTAAAAATTGTGACTCATATAATATCATCAAAATTACTTTCTTTCTTTGTGCCAACCTGTAAGTATTGCTTTTTCATAACATGGCTACTTTCAGCATAACACAGGCATAACAAATAAAAGTCTGGACCTAAAGGCAATATATAAATGCTAATGGAAGTGTAGCATCATTTTTATCCCCTTCCAAAAAAGCCGTCCTAAATTTATATTCATTGAGTAACACAATGAAGTACAGAAAGAATGAGAGAAGGGAAACATAGGACTTCTTACGTGACATTGAGCCAGGCTTACAGGTATCTTGTCATCTGAGTGTGAAAATCAAAGCATGAAATTTAGAATGTCTACTAATTGGAACAGTAACAGAAATGTTTTTCACTGCTGAACCTAACAAGAAAATACTTTTTTAAGTTTAATAGAATTTTACTCCAGACAGATTTTATACAACTCCCTTAAAAGCATTTATACCAGTAAAGCATATTCCTGATTCTGATAGTTCCTCTGTCTGTCTCACAGTAAACAACACTGCTCATTTTGGGTGGCATAAGCTGCCATCCAAAATCTAGAACTGTCTGTATGTGAGAGGTGTGAGGCTCTGGAATATTGCCTGTTTTGGCCACGGGAGTGGCTCAGAAGGCACATTATACAAGCATTGCACTAAAAAGCACCAGTGTCATTCTTAAGCCATCACAAATGTTTGTTTGCTAATAAACTACATAACACAGGTATCACTCTCGAACTTAAATAGGACACTGGCTGCTTTTCATCTAAGGGAAGCTGCAGTAACTTGAGGAGATGGATTAGTATGCAAGGAAGAAAAAGAATCACTTTGAACTGAAAGTTGATCCAGCTGGAATCTACACTAAGTAGAAAATTCAAGGCTGAGTGGATAGCAAATTTCCAATCATGTGTGGGTTTTGTTTGCTTGTTTTGTCTTGGTTTTAGTTGGAAAATATCTACTTTAGAAATAAAAGCTTCTGATAAAAATACACTACTTTTATACTCATATATATACTCATTTTAACGTAGTTCTTGTTTAGACAGATTTTTGCATTATGTAATTCTGGTCAAAAATAGAACAGAAGGAAGAAGAAAATTTACATCTATTAGGCACTCATCGCGTAACTAAGGTACTCCTCTTAAATATGGAAGGCTCAAGTCTCCCACTGTACGCTTTCTGAAGATAAATGAATCTTCTTCAACTCAGATGAGTTGATTGCTTCAGTTTTGGTTCCATTCTGGGCTGAGGTGAAGATAGCTATGAAAAACAAGAAAAATCTCAGTAATCTGTAGGAAAATCATGAGTCAGGTTTTCCAGAGCATCAATAATCCTATCATGATAAAACAGCAGGATTAAGTTTTAACTGAGTCTACGGTGCACACAAATATTCCTGAATAATTTAAAAACCTCTCCTCTTTCACACGTCAGGACTACCAGCACACTTGCTTGTTTGGGCTAAAAGATGTTAATCCTGATAGATGCTGGGACATGGAGGCATTGCATTGCAGTGGGGAATGTGTCCCTTGCAGAATCACATCATCCTATAAGTGTTATTTTCTGTCATAAATTTTTTAATCATGTGCTAATTTCTAACCTTTCCCTGGAAGTAAGGAGGAGTTAAAGAACTGCAATCTTTTTGCGTCCTATAGCATCCACAATCTCACACATTTTCAACTATAATATGGATGTGTTCACCTCTTTCCCTTGCACCTAAAAAAAATCTGGATGGACATTAAATAATTAAACTGTGAGCATTAAATTGAGATTAAGCCTTTAAATGTATTTTGGTTGTTTACTCAATGTTAGTTACTCAATGTAACTAATTTATTGCCTTTGGTAATTGGGTACAATTCTTCTTTTTTGCATAGAACTAAAAATATATGTTGAGAAACTAGTGAAAAAAAATGTATAAATGAAACAGATGAATAACATCCTTACTTCCTTATGTGTTGTAATAAGCAAATTTTGGGGAGGGGTACCGTCTGACTTTATTAAAGTAAACAGCAAGTCTGTCCCATTTTTTTTGTTTGTTTCCACAGTTATCTTTTAAAATGTGTTTTGAAAAGTGACAATATAATAGGGAGACATATGAAAATATGTATATTATTATTGTTATTATATTACTGAATAGATTTTATCAGTGTTTACACCAGAATTAAAATTAGAAATCATCCACCAAGGGAAAAATAGGGAAGAATGGAGGAGGAAAAGACCTGAATTTTATCCAGGCCTGCAACCAGTAAACCACACTCCATATTCACTATACTCTCCTCTGAGAGCCCCTTGTCATGATCCTGCTCACGTGCTGGTTTCCATTAGATGTTTCTGGATACACGCAACATTTAAGATCCATACATAAGAGGCCACTAAAGCATTAAGAGCAATAAAGGTCTTACCAGGCAGTTGCAGAATACAAATATCACAGCTTGTGTATCAGAGAAATGGAAAGGTGAGCATGGTCTAAATATTTCTTTTCTGCCTTTTATGAATTTTGTGACTTCTATACAGTAACACAAGACCACATAGTTCACCTGGTAATCAGAGTTGTGCAGCAGCTCTAGACAGATCTGTAGGAGTTCACAGATCTTCCAAAAAGCAGCTCTGAGCCTCAAAGCTATATTATGTCAAAGATGTATTAAGAGACAAGAGAGTCCCCAAAGGTGGCAATGACATTTTTCCTACAGCTTTTAAGGCAATTTGGACAGATTTCAACCTATACACAGTAGAAAGATTTCCTCTGACTTCAGCCTGGACAGGCTGTTCCTTTGGAAAGGGGAAAGGGCAGGGGAGCCTCCTCATCTCTGGCATCTTTACCACCTTCTTTTACTAGCCTTGTCCTTGGCAGGGTACCTGGAACTGGTGAAACGTGTTCACCTTGTGTGCAGCCAGAATCAGACCCCCATGCTTTGGCCTGATGTACTGTGGCCACAGGCAGGCTGGCAGCCCAGCTGGGAAAGGCTGGCTCAACAGCCCAGCTGTGGTTTGGAGCTGACCTCAGGGTTCGTGTCTGCTCTGGCCAAACTTCAGCTCCTTTATACTGACCCAAAAGATGGGACCAAGAGATGAGAAGGCCTAGGAAAGGTTTGAAACAAGTAAGGAAGAAGTTATGTAATGTTTAAACGCAGGGTTTAAGCCCAGAGGTGACATGCAATGTAAATGCAGCTGTAATATTGTGAATCCTAAGAGTTTGAATTGTTTAGTGCTAGTCCAACTGTAATAGATTTTGACGCCAATAGTGTTTAGAGATATGCAAATAAATGTTTATTGATGGAGTAATTAGAATTACTACGGCTGTAGAAAAGTAAAGAAAGTACAAAAGCCTTTTTGCAAGCCATTATAAGGTCACTAATTTTGTCTATCAGGCATAATAAAAAGCAGTGTCTGCATCCACAGACTTTATCCCACTTTGTCCTTTAAACTACATCTGTATAGCAAAATCCTAAAATAAACTGTTGATGAACCCTTATATCCTTGTAAAACTACATTAAAATGCCCCCAAGGTACTTCAAAGCCAAAGAGTTAGAGGTACCAAATTCACTGCTCTGAGTCCAACTGCTGCCAAAATGCTCACAGAGGACTGACAAAATAATTTTCATTTCATGATGCATTGATAATGTGACTACAAACAACTCACAAACATTGAATTGTCCTTCCAACCTAGATGACCACCTAAAGATGTGATTAACTCCAAAGGATATCTCAGTTTGTTCATAAATATTCATGGTTAAAAAGTAAGGAGCAAAATATAAATACATGGTCAGCAACATATTTTCTAAATGTGTGCCCATTTCATTTAATTATTTGATTTTGTGTTGATTTATTCTTTTTAGTGGAAAACAAATCATGGTCGAAAGTCAGTACATTTCACACTTTCTGACAAAAAATCACATCTTTCCCTTTTTATGTTGCACAGTACTTCATTCATCATTGATTTTGGTATTTTTCTGTTACAGTCTTTAAAAGTTGACAAAGGAGAGATATCTTGTTTAGGGAAAAGTGAAACACTATGCTCACTTTCTTTTTCATTTTGTTTAAAATTTCAACAGGTTTCCACTGCATGTTAATCTGGAATTTGTTATTGTTGTTTTATTTTCATGTTAAACTATCCAGGTTTGTTGGTCAATTTCTAAATCTTTAACAGTAGTTCTAATGGCATAACTTTTACAAATTAGAAAAAAATAAATCAGAACACCATCTTAAATTATTTAAACCCAGAGTTTTTTCATGATTCTAAACAACATAAAATTTGATAGTTCAGATGGGTTGGAGATAATTCATTTGACCAAAATATCATATAATCTTTGGATTCCAATAGCACAAAAATGGGATTTTTAAGTATCTAAACATTCACTTCAGTGTTTTAATTTCTTTAGGGGAGTTGAAAAATCTCTTAGAGATTATCTGTATGAATCAAGTTGTTTAAAGGAAAATGGCTTTCTATTTCTATAGAGATTTTAAGATTCTCTAGTTGGCTTATAATTAAAATGAAAAGCAGAAGTGCTCTCTTTGTTCAGAGCAAATTCAAATCCATTAGCAGAAAAAGAATTGAAGATGTTTCTATTTCTAGTAATATAAAACATTTTAACATCTGAAGTGAATTTAGTATTTCACAACATTGTTAAAAATCATATTGACATTTTAAGACAAAATATTTTTATTTGGATACACATTTTTAAAAGTCCTCTAATCAGATTGATTTAAAAATTGAGAAAATAGCAGAACTGGTGTCTTTGTTCATATTAATATATATATTTCCAATTTGTGTTGTGTGAAGATGTTTTGAGTAGTTTTGTTGCCTAAATTTCAGGAACAAATAGTATCTAAGGTCATCTTTTTACAGTGGACAAACAGTGCTTTGCATAAACAGCAAAGCACACTTTTCAGTGGTGATAGCTTTTCTACCTTAACCATTTGGAGCAGGACGATTAGAATTTCTCTCTAATAAATCTGATAAAAATTACACAAGTATCTTCTTCAGATTATACAGAAAATGTCTTCAAAGTGTGACACAGAGTAGTTAAAATATTTTAAATCCTGTTGGTGGTACAGATTTGCAAAACCATCAGCTGCAAGTGAAGGAAGGAAGAAGTCATTTGGGAGATTCTCAACTTGAGAAATCTACTAAACTCTTCAAGTTTAACTACAACCTGCTCAGCAAACTTGTGCCTATAGCAATGAGAGTGTCATTTTCAAGGGCACCATGAAGGACAGAATACTGAAGAGCATGTTGAGGAATTCCAACAACTTTAAAGAAACAAGAAATGATCAATCCTTTCCCTCCACACGTTTCTTTGCTGTATGCCAGGCACTTCACTTTGAATGCAAAAGAGCTTAGAGGTGGAACTTTTGGATAGACATCAAGGGTTATAAACCTTTCGGTTAGAAGAGTTTTCAGTTAAGCACTTCCTTTGCCTCCAATACCTGCCCTTTCATTTATTTTTATTTTTAAGAAAAATTCTAATCTATGAAATGAAAATTGGTTACAGTGCAAGTGCTTTGGATTTTTTTTTTTTCAGGAGAATGTCTGTTTTCACAAAAAAATAAATATTACAAATAAAAATAGATATAAAATAATTAAAATGGGATGTATTTGTCTGGTCTGAATTATTATAAACACCTACATGTTTAAACCATATTCTAAATTATAGATAAAAAAATAAAAATATTAGGAAGTAAAGTGAAGGTTTGAAATTAAATATCAAGTTAAAAGGACAAATAATTTAAGATTTCTAGAAAATCAAAAAATGAATTTTTTTTTCACTGTTAGCCATTAAACCCACTGGACACAAATCATTACATGAAGTCAAATTTCTTTAACACATAGAAAACAATGTGAAAAATGTTATTCTTTCAGCAATTTGCTTGGAGGTTACAAAATTTCAAAAGCCCCACACCACACCAAAAAAAAGGCAACAAAACTCACCTTTGACTAAAATAACCAAACCCAGGTGTTGATATAACAGTTACCATAGTCTGGCCTCCCATCCCTAGTGCTTTGGATGTGGGGATTTGTTTCTCTAAATAGAGCTGAAAGACTTTCTTACCCAGAACTATAGCAGAAATTCTGCACATATACCAATTTCAAAACAATTTCAGATTAAAGGCACCATGCTCTGGGCAAGTCTCCTTGGAGTTTCCTTTGTATTATTATTTGGAAACACTTTTTCTCCTCAGCATAGATGGAACGCCGTAGAAATAGAATGATGTTTTTCAAGTACTCTGGGATATGCATATTCACCCCAGACATCACACCTCAGCTGGGAGATGGGATATCCCTTTTTATTGTTCCATATCGCACAATTTATGCCTACATTTTCTTTTCTCCTGGATTCTCTTGAGCTTGATGTTTTTCCTGGGCCACCAAAATTGAAGCAAGTTATTAATATTATGCCTGTTTTAGGTATCCATTAATGAATATTGTTTAAAGAATTCCTATTTTAGGCAGCAGAACATCTTCATTTGCCTTACACAATGCTTTGCAATGACCTATCTGTTTCAGAACCTAATTATAAGTCTCAGGCACAGAAGGAAACTGGGCTCAAGGAGAGATGGGAGTCTGTAATTTAAGCCCTGGCAGTGACATCACCTTACATGCTAAAGTACTTTACAATGATGCATCAAGCATATCCAAGAATCTGGCCCTGTAAAAACAATCATTTTGAGAACCAGAAGATGACATCTGCAATTGTTTCCTCATCTCAAAGACAGAGAGACATTCTGCTTTCCCAGCACTTTGTGTTTTTATGAAAGCCATCAGCAATAGATACATCAAACTGCATTCACTGCAAGCACTCCTGGATATTTGCTTATTTCCACAGCTTCCAGTCTGATTTGCTGGAGAAGGTCTGCCAGCCCAGACTGTTCAAGAGCCATTCCTGTGAGCCATAACACAGCAGCTCCAGATGGAAGACAGGGCAAACATCTCCCTCCAGAGTTATCACCAACTCAGTTCCCATCAATCAACCAGCAGCTGGGACTGAAGAAACATTCACTGCTTTGCCTGGCTCGCTCATGCTGAAGACTCGGCACATTAGAGCTGTGCTTTCTCTCACATCCAGTCCTTGGGGATGAAAAAGCCTGAAGACTCTCACAGATTTCCCATGTGGCTACTCAGCCTGCCACCTTCAAGCACCATGTCAAACTTTGTGAGAGCAAAAGAGATTTTGTCTTAGCACTTTGATTTGGTGTTTTTAATTCAGGGAATGAAGCTTCCTGGCTTACAGGTGAGATCTTGTCAGTCTCGCCTCCATCCAAGAGACAGAGGGGCATTACATATACTATTCCAAGGGCACAGGAACAAGTGATTGGCAAGCCAAAGGCATGTCTGGGTTAACATGTGGGGAGCGTGCACACGGAGTAAATGTGACTGCTCGTGTCCATTCTGCAGTTCGTAGATGTCGTAGGAGTTGGTTGGTAACTGCAGTAATGGTGGGAACTGCAGTAATGGTGGGAATCCAGTTTTTGCTCTGTAGTAGCAGACGTGGCAGGAGGTGGCTGTTCCTTGAGCCAAGACAGAAATGGAGAGTGAACAGTTGGAGCACTCCAGCAGCAGAGTTTTGGCACGAGGCTTCACACAAATGCTGCCTCTTGCCAGGGTGACCTGCTGCACAGCGCTCTCAGCCATCACCTGTGTGTGGGGGAAGGCTGCAGAAGCTGATACCTTGGGGGATACAAAAGAAACAAAACTGTGTGGCAAACAAATACATGGGTTAATAGTATCTTCTGATCTGTTACAAGCACAGGCTGCAAAACCGGAGAGTATTTCTCTGATCAGAATTACCTGGGCTGGCCCCTCATTCCTAAACGAGGATGTTTGTTTTTACAGATGATGAGCCTGCCTAAGTGGGAACCTGGTCTTCAGGTCTGATTGCCGTTTTCAGAAAGGACATTCACTGCCCCAGATTTGCCCCTCCATGCTGTTAGCAGGCCTAAAACTCTGAAGTCTCCTTTTGGGAGAAAAAAAAATTAACCTAGTATTTTCTGTCCCTGCATTCAATTACAAGAGGGAGCTAAAACAGATCTACACCACAAAATTTAGGGTTCATTTTAGGGGATGTTTCTATTTCATAAAAATCTAATCAAAGACATATTTATGAATCTTACATTTGGCTAACTATGCAAAGGCATTATGTTCCTGTGCTGCCGGGACGAAGTGGGCAGGATAACTTTGCATTATTTTAAATGTATTCACCTGTTAAAAATTTGACTCAAATGGTATTGGCATTGTGTATCTTAGACAAAAAGGAATGGTGAGCAGATAAAAAGAAAATCATACACTGCAGGACAGAGAAGAGCAAAAATGTCAGCCCAAGAGGGACAAAAACAGTAAAGAAAGAAATTCGGCTGGGAAATGAAATCGTACTATATACAAATTACATATGGAAAAAGAGAGAAAAGGAAATCTACTTCTGTAGGCTGGCCTTTTGTGAGTATCACTTTTATGCCCAGCTTCTGTATAGGTAGTACACTTTGCTTTTGCAAAAAACCTGCATTAGGAACAGAAAGCTTGAATCACCTATAGGGAAAAAGAGAAAGGCCATAGGGCTAAATCATAGGAGTCAAAGATTTGAAATATTGAGCTAAAGGTACAAAGCCAAAAAATACAGTGACAAATTCATGAATTCTACATAGATTCTCCATTCAACGTAAGGTATTGTTCACTGTCTCTAGTCCTAGGAGATATTATGTTCACCTGGAAAATTGCCTTCAGTCTGTCCAAAATAGTATTTTAGTTCTAAGATACAGGGATGTCATTAAATAGAGGGCATTTGACATTGCCGTAGGGCTTCCCAATGGAAAAAATGCTCTATCAGATAAGGAAATTTGGCACCATTGTATTGTTACTATCTACTGAGGCTAAATAAAAAATTACACCTTCTTTGCACCTCTTATACTTTGGAGTCTCCAGGGAAATCAGGCAGGTCACAACCAAGTTAAGATTCCAAATTGCCCATCAGGAGAAAAAGGAGTTTTCAACATTTTAAGTTGGGCAAGTGGATCACTGCCCAGTTTTAGCCAAAGGAATGAAATAACAAGGAAGCCCAGTTGGACTCTGACTAGTTTTTCGATTTCCCATAGTAGTACTGAACAGAGCTTTTTTAGCCTATTGAAAAGAATCTGTTAGATTTTAATACCTCCTGTTACACCCTCCTCTCCCTTTTTCCCAAACTTGTAATCACAGAAAAATTCTGTGCAACTCAGTGATAAAGCAGGGTTGTTTGTTGTTTAAAACAATGTGTCTGTTTCCTTAGAGCAGTGTTCTGCTCATTCTTAAGCTTTTTTTCTCTCAACCCGCCTATCACAATTCAAAAATATCATGTTAATGTTTTATAGGCAGATTCCTTCTGGATTCTTCTTAGAAACAGCAGCATCCTTGAATAATTTATACCGGCCTGTTTCTACTCTATTTTTTCCTGCACTTCAGTAAACTTCCATGAAGGAGGGGGAGAAGGAATCAAGTAAGCAACTGCTAGCTAGTGTCAGCCTCTACATCCAGCATTTGTCTTCTATTATCCCCAACCCCCACCACATCAGGAAAGACAGGAGAGGAAATTCTTCTCTCAGAAATGTTAAAGGTTGAATTCAAGTTCAAGACTAGCAAGACTTTCTGCCGCTAGAAGGATCACAGCAGGTAAAGTCAAGCTGAGCAAATACCTGCATGTCAATAGCATCTGTGGCATCATAACTGAAAGATGATTTAGTGAAATTTGGGGTTAGGAAGCAGTTTGACCAGGTCAAGGTCTCCACACAGGGTTTTACGTTGCCTCCCAAACTGTTCTATTACTTAAATTGTTTATGCCTTTGCTGGAGAAAATTTAAAAACAAAGCAAAGCAAAATCAAACCACACACATACAAAACTCACAATCACGCGCTCACCACCTGGGGAAAAAAAAAAAAAAAGATAACTTGCAAAGGCTGTGGGACTGCTGGAGTCTTCCTTTTTAATCTGAAACACAGAGCTAGAGAAAAAGCAGAGGAGGCACCAGGGTGAGGGTCAGGCTGGAAAATCCCTACTCTGAAGGGATGAGCTTCTTGGTCGCATTTTCCACAAGTATGAAAACTAGAACTACACTGTTATTTTGTAGCTTCCTATTCATTACAGTAGAAATGTGGATAATGTAAGCTGCTAGATGCTGAGATGTGGGCCTGCCCCAGCTCTGCCCTGTGCCAAAGAGCCTGGAGACAGAAGTGACTGTTCTGTAACTACACATCTCATCGCTGCAATCACTACAAAGACGGTGCTGAAGGCTTGCTGATGTCATGCACCACATAAACTTTGAAAAAGCCTTTTGTAAATTTTATCTCAGCACTACTACCTCCTATGCCAACACAAGGAAAGTGAGTCAAACTGCCAAAGGAATTTGTGCCTTTGAAAACCTGATGGCTTTCTTTGAATTAATTTTTCCTAGCCAAAATAAACAAAGGACATCTAAATCCTACTGGACTCACATAGTGTCACAAGGAGACCCAGCGTTTTAGCCTCATTATCTTGAAAATATCCAAAGGAGGACCCCAGGTATTTAGCTGTCATGTTCTTGACTGCAGTGCTGGTCTTTAGACAGGAACATTTTATCCCCATAGGCATTCTCACTCTTTGCTTGTCTTTTAATCCTACCTTCACCCAGTTAAGGCAGACAAATTATTTTCAGTAGCTTTCACTGTAAATCAAAAGTAAGTCTATGTGTTGTACAGGCCATTCCTCACCCATTTACTGAATGCAGTAGAAGCATCTGCAGTAACACAGGGTAAAATCAGCATTCAGCTGAACACAGGCAGTGTACTGAGTTCCAAGTCACCTGTGATGGGTAAGAAACAATGGCATTTTGAGAGCTAGCTCAGGAAACCCTTAAACTTCCATCTTCCACTTTTGAAACCAAAACACTGAACATGGATGACCAGGTGATAAAGCCTTCACTTAATCAGTTTTTCAAAAGTGCAGAGAATATTTATCTTCATTGCCGTTATTGAAATTTATCATAATCTACTTGATATAACTTCACCAGCTAGTGCAGGCTAACAGCGAGGCCAAACAATCACAAAATTGCAGACACTTATTTGGTGATACGTTTTTCCAGCTTTCTCAGTAAGGCTGGTAATAGGTTCTAATTTTCTACAACTATTTGGTAATGGTATCAAGTTACTTTGTGATGTAAGCTTTCTCTATTATATCCACAGAGAATGAAGTTACACCTTTGCCTGTAACATGAAAATACCATAGAGAAAACTGTTATTTCTTAATTTCAAAAAGCCTCTTTGAAGTGCCAGAATGTTTCTAAGCTGCTTTCAGAGCCACAGAAATATGTTCATGTAGAGAGTATGCAGCTGTAAATTTTAATTTTAGAAGGACAGAAGTTTAATTTTGCTAATAAAATATAAAAGACAATAAAGTAAGGGGTCAGATGTTTGTAGCCTTAAGAAACAGCACCATTACGATTTAGATATCAGTCATAAGTCAACACCAGATCAATGTTTGACACTTGCACTATATTTAAATTATATTGCTCTAAAGTACATTAAGAATTCACTGTTGAGAATACAATTATTCCACAGATCAGGCTAAAGAAGGACCAATATAATAAACAACTTACAATTGTTTGTTTGTTTCCTGCAATGATGTTCCAAAACCCATCCTAAATAAATTTTTATAATATCTCATTATAACTTATAATTTAGTTATATGAAAAATTAAGAAATAAAATATGGTTCTTCCCCAATACTCTGGATGTTTTATCTCTGCCCTTAAGAATCATTTCACATGATAACTGATGGCTACAGCCACATTTCTTATATCAAGGATGATTAAGAAAAACAAAATTATATTAGAGTTTTGGGACCTATGAGAGGATGTGATATGCATTTATCAGACCTCCAGAAGCCACAAGTATATAAAACCTCTTATCACTGTGTGAGGCAGGGATTAGAAAATACCCTTCCTTTATTAGCATGACAATTGATTAGAGGAAATCATAGCTACACTGCATGGTCCTGAAATGGAGAGGGTAAGTGTTTTTAGGAGACAGACATGCAGATATACAACCATGTACCACTGCAGTGCCAGGATGGGGAGAGCTGTTGGATCACCCTGAAGCTGTTTCATCTTACCAGTGACCTATCAAGGGGTCTGTGGCATTACTGGGCTGTACAGGGCTAAAGCTACAAGCTGGATGGGAAATGAGCTTGGCATGGCACTGCTTCCAGCTTTTATCTAATTCAAGCGGTTTGACACTAAAAAGTTTCACTTGCCAAACTAAATTAAAATTAGCTAGGAATTCTAGACAATAGTAATGCCTTTGGTTAGGACTTGCTTTTCCTGAGAGGGAAAAAAAACCCAACAAACTTAAGAAACTTCCAAGTTTAAAGGGTAAAATAAAATATCCATACCAACCTGAAGATTTAAGTGCATAACTGATTCAAAACCCAATTCATTTATTGCTCAGAGCTCTCTGCTTCCTTTTTATCTCTTATTTTTTTTCTCTTGAGAAACTATGCTAACTTACCTAGGTCATTATCTACTTCTGCTGATACAGAAAATCATTGGCAGTAGGATTGGGTCTTCTGCTACTGCAACCTGAGGTTTTGTAAAAATTCTCAGAGATCATGGAAAAGCAACTGAGCAGGGCATAAGCACTTTCCAAAACAAAGCCTTTCCCTGCACGGTTTCTGAGACAAGAACACAGTCTTGGTTGCGTGCAAGCTCCAACCAATGTTATTTCAGAAATCAGATGTCTCATCCACATCAAAAGTCAGAATGATCCCAATCAGGAACAGCTGTTTTCACACGCCATAGCCAGATGACAGCAGCTACTGAAGGCAGACAGCTGAAGCTAGTTGGGATATTCCGACACATATCCACAGTGTGCAAACAAATACTTAAAGTTTGTCACCAGCGTTTTCCCTACAAGATTGTAAGGCAGAAGTTTTCTTAAAAGTAATTGATAGTGGTGAAATTCCCTCTCAGTTTTGGTCTCCAGTGTGTGTGTTTGCCTTTTGAGACAAACACCTTAGGACCCAGACCCTCCTGTAGTTACAGTACAGACAGAAAAATATCTTGCCAGCCTTCTCTCCCACCAGCCATGTTTGCAGATTTATGCTTTACTAATACCTTAGATCAGGGTCACACCCTGTACCATTTCTTTCTCCTACACCGAAAGTTTAGTCCATTTTGTAATTCTAGCTGCACAGTAAAATGCCAGATCAACATTAAGGCCCTCACATGAGGAATTTAGGGAACCATCACATTCTCTTGTGCCCCACCATCCATGAATGTCTCTTTTCATCACCCCTTTCCTAAAGAAACAGGCCTGTGTTTCTTTTTCAGGGAAGGCTGTTGTGAAGTTTGTAAAGTAGCAGCTCTCATGCCTCATCTCTTTCAAATTTCAGTACGTTATTAATCTGACTGTAGTAATGTTATTCATTCATAGTTGAAGGTTCCCAAAGATTTGCCTTGAGTCATTTCTCATCAGCTCCAAAGGCAGTCTGTCAGCTGCAATAGGAATCTATGTTATTATTGTAATCCAATGTCCCTATGCATGGCAGGACAGTTAAATAAATCAGGGGCGACTTCTGGATTTCTAGCTTGTTACTGCATGTCTCTCTTTCCATAAGTGATCTGATATCTGGCAGAGATGATAAGTATGGATGAGAGCCAGCTTGCTAAGGAGGCAGCCAGTGCTGATGGTAGAAGAGGAGACAGTTATTAACAAAGTGTTGTGGTAAGGGTGTGATTCCAGGTGATATTGCTGACTTTGAAGGACGTTTGGAAGATGAGGTAAAAGGAACAATGAAAGGTACTTTTTCCAACTTTTTATTTTGGTGCAAATGAATCCAGAGCTAAAGAGTTCTAGAAGAACACACAAGTTCAGTTTTCATTCTTCTGGCTTCTGAGAGTACTGTTCAACTAAGATGCTGATGATGACACAAAGAGGACAGGTATTTCTTATAAGAAGCTGCCTCAAAGAAAAAACAACAAACCAAACGCTTTGTGTTCTTTTTTGATAATTTTAAATGTTTGACAGAGCAATAGAGCATTTTGGAATATGAGTGGGCTTTGCTCTTTGCAAATGTAAATAAATAGATCATAGCATAAAGACCTCCAAGTAAAAGTTTTTTAAATATCAAGAACAGAAAAAAAATAGTGAGAGAAAAAAACAATGTTGAAAACCATGAAAATCATCATGACCAAAACCAGAAACTTTAGAATGTTTCCATATTCCTTTAAGCAGAGAGATGTAACTGTCCAGCTAGAGAGAGAAACAGGAAATAAAAGGGTTTTGATGTTGCTGCACACGTACATATGAATTCTCTAATATATTAAAACACATAAGTCCAATCAATATGCTCAGATAGTTATATCAAAGTAATTAAAGAAAAATAATGCAATGCAATATGCTTTCCTTTAATAGTGTAAATAGCATAATCAGCTTGTTCAGAGCATTAGTTACGCATTCAGTAGCAGCTTTCTGAAATGCTCAATTTCTTTGCTCTGAAATGTTCCCCATTGTCTTTTCTAAAAACACAAAGAAATGTGAAAGTATGAAAAACCATTCCTATCTCTCTCTCTCTTTTATTTTTTAAGGTAGTTTTAGGAAAAATCTTTAAGGCTCAACTTCTTTTTTTTTTTACTTTAGGAAAAGAACAGAAAAAAGCTCTTTATCTCTCAGCATAATGAAAGAGTCTTTTTACTCAGTGGCAATTCTAATCTTCCTGTAACGGTAAATAAATGGGGGAAGGAGGAAGAAATCAAGACTTTGTATCTGTCTCCTCCATATCAGCTTAATTTTGGAAAATCTATTTTGCTGAAAATAGTGGTGGGATCCAAGGTACAATTTCTATTACAGTTTCCAATTCTAGTGATGCTGAGATCCAGAAATTGTCTAAAACTCATTTCTGGGCTACTGAATACTTCAAACATACATTTTAATTTTCACTATACCAAACTAAGACCAGACTGAATGCTTCAGCCCAATATAGCTGTAAAGATTAAAATGCCAAAGTACCTTTCAGTGATTTCCCCAGCTTACCATTGATTTTTTTTTTTCTTTTGCATTAGTCTTTCCTGAGAAGCCTGAGACTAAAAAAAATGAATTACATGGACCTGCTAATAGTAAGCATGGACAGAATTAAGTCTTTTTTCATAGACCCCAGTTCAGTATTTTGTTCAAACATAGACAGTTCTTCTGAGCAAACTTTTGCAGCAGTGGCTGAGGCACACGCTGGCCCAGATCTTGTTGGAACAGAATGAAAGCCACACAGCTTTCCATAAAAATATACCACACACTTGTGTGTGGACTGCCCCTTCAAACACAGTGGGGCAGGTCCTACATGCAGCATTTTTATTTGCTCCAAGATCCATACACTACAACAGCTGACCAGTCACAATGGCTGTGGAGCACTGAGTGGATGTGTGGCTACAGCAATTTTTAAAGTCATGAAACAGAAACATGTGAGAGAGAGACCACAAGGAGCAATCACTTGAATAAGTCATGTGCTCCATTTCTATGTGCTGATAATTTGTTGAGTCTGAACCACCACAAAATAATGCATTTGACTGGTTCCGTTCCTTGTTTGCTGTAAGCTACAAAAATACACAAAGAAAATTTCTGCTCATAGTCAAGTAATTCAGAGAGCAAGTATGGGATACAATGGACAGTAAAAGAAAACAGTATGAGAGACAGAAAGTTCCCTGTTACCCTATCATATGTTCTTGAGTGCAGATTAAGTGAGAAAAGTTCTCCAATAGAAGTAAAAAAATAAACACCAGGGACTCTCTAATACTTACTTCTCAATTGCATTGTTCCAAACTTTCTGAGGAATGGAGAGTTTAAGAAAAATAGAGGTTCTTTCTTTATGGCTGGACATTTTTGTTATCATTTGTAAAACCATATAAAATGATTTAGTTGTCAAAGAATAACTGAATTACATAAATAAAACATTACATAAAAGACATCTCAGTACAATTTATGTGAAGTGAATTTCACAAGGACCAGTCTATTGTAGAAAATTCAACTTATCTTTTCCTGATCCTTTATTCAATCTAAACATAGAAATTTATATCAGTTCAAAAAAATCTATTACTGTTTCTCATAACTGAATCCATTATTTTCCCTCCATGATCCATCAGGTAAAAACAAGTGCAAGAGACAGTTCTAGCAGAGCCTTGAACATAAAAGGCCTCAAGAATAGAATGAGATCTGTTAAACCTATCTTGCTGTGCACTATAACCGGAAATGATAACCTTGAGGTTTAATTTAAAACAAGTCATAGAAAAGACTTCTGACTGTAATTGTTATCTGTCACATAAATAAAATTATTATAAAATAGAAATGGGCTTGAAAAGGTGCAGTTTTGCTTGTTGCATTGCCTGTAAGCAAATTGAACTGTGTGAAGGTTTATCACTCTTTGCTGCCTTCTTCCTCCAGTCTTCCTTAATAATGGATCCATTGACTGCAAAAATATGGAAAAAAAGAGTGGAAAAAAAAGATTAATTTTCCCTATTACTTTTTGTTTCCAGACCTTTACTGATTCTGTTGCATTTAGTGATTTTTGTCTCTTTTGTTCCCCTGCTAGCCCAAGGGAAAACAAAAATTCGAAATTAGACCTTTTATTAGAGTGGCAGTATTTCCCTTGTATGGAAGCAGTTTCCAGACAGGCAAAATGAGGGAGTGAGTGCAAGTGCATGGATTAACCCAAAAAGAGAAACCAACAGATCTCAGATCAGCACCTGCGATTTCCAAGCTTGGCCTCCACTGGATTGTTCATAGTGGCAACGGGACACTACCAGGCACCAAATTTAGTGTAATCAGAGCAAGAGAAAAATGAACAGCCTATTTTCCTGCTTTTCCTTGCTTTTCCATTTGCTATGAAAAGAGAGTTCACTGGTCTCAGGACACATAGCAGTGAGGTGGTAAGGGAGCTCAGGCTTGAAAGACAAAGATTCACTGCACTTTTTCACCTACAGTACATTTTGGGGAGGCCAGATATGCCCAGGCTGCCTCAAAGATGAACACAAAATTAATTTCCTTGTTGTAGTGCCTATAAGGAGACACACCAAAGTGAACCTACCTGCTGCTTTCCAGACAGCACTGCAGGTCTCCCACCCTGGGCCAGCACATAGGAGAGGCAGCTGGCAGACCCAAACTCCATTAAGCAGTTGTGCCTGTGCAAGCATGCAAAGAAAAAGCCGAGATAGAGAGGCAGGATGCAACAGCAGGGAAAGGTGCCTGCCAGCAGCAGCTCAGCGTGCCAGGCTGCATCACCTGGAGGCCATCACATGGAGGTGCCTGCTCCTCACACAGCTCAGCAGAGTGCAGCTCAATTGCAACTTCTGGTGCTTTCAGCCTAAGATGGCTCCTGAGGCCACACTTGGTAGAGGGAGCTTGAAACAGCTGGTTGCAGTTTGCAGCATGTGGATTATTACACACCCTCCTCAGCAAAGGGTCTCATCTCTGCCAGATTCCTTCACAGCAGCAAACATAGACAACCCTGCCAAGGGTGCTCCAGAGGAGAAATACAGTTTTGGGGCACTGAATTCATCATCTCAAGGAGCCTCTCTCTCCTTCGACTATAGAAGAAATTAAGGAGACAAAGAAGTCAATTTAGCTGGACAAATAGACTTTCTACTCCATAAATGTTGGTTTAGGAATGTGTTCATTGTACAGGGATGGAACTCTTCAGAATTACTGGTGTCACTTCAGTGGAGTTCTGCAATATCCTGTTGACTTCCAGCCAAGGGCAGAGACCAGCACAGAGCAGCTTGGATGAGTTGGAGTAATATGGAATTCTGAAAACTTTCCTATTTCCCTTCTGTCAATTCTTTTTTTTTTTTTTTTCCTGTCAGCTTTCCTGTGAAATGCACACATCTGTACTGATCTTTTATCAGCAGTTTTGGGGTTTTTTTTTTTTCCATTGGGCAAACTCAAATTTTATTTGCAACATTCTTAATGCCGTAAGTCTGAAAAATCATGTTAGAAATACTGCTTGAACAGGAAGATCCCAAGTTTGACACAGTGATCTTTCCACGTAACAGCATTCCTATTATTATTCCATAAACTCACTCTGTGGGATTTGTTAACCTCATACTGTAACAGTGTTAAACACACAGCTCCTAGCTAGATGAGAAATGCATGGATTGATAGAAGATTGATAATCATAAATAACATCTTGTTGAGGCCATGAGCCAGAAGCTAGCACAAGTCTCAAAACAAGCATGGACGGAGAACAGCAGGAGACTTTGCCTGGGAATCTCCCAGGTCCTTCCATGCCAATTCTTATCAGATGGGTTCGGCAAAGCCATTTAACCTCTTCTTGTATCAGAGTGGATGATTACTTTCCAAAATCACATGGATGCCATGACAGCTAATTAATTATAGCTGTATTATGCTTTACAAATTTAATTAGTATAAAAGAGGGTTAGTAGAGAGAAACATTGCACAGAAAATTAGGTTGAACATAGACACAGTGTTGGAAAACCACTGTAGTGAGTTAGAGGAGAAAAATTATAAGTAAGGAAAGGGCTTTTGAATAATGAGTACTTAAGAGGTGTGTATGAAAGAAATGAGCAGTGTGCTGCCTTCCAAAGGCAGAAGAGGGGGAAAGGAAATTAAAAATTAGAAGCAAGGCAAGCAAAGAAGATGAATACATTTGAAATATAAAGTGAAGATAATTATATGGAAAAGATGTAATAAAAGCCACCCAGATCCAGTAATGGATCTTTCTGATATTAGAGGAAAATGGTAGCACACTTGTATTGACCTCACACTATGTTAACACAATACAGCTCTTAATTCTTGAATTGTGTTGTTAAATAATTAACTGATGAATCGTAAGTAAATAATTAAAACTTGTTTCTGTAAGCCTCACAACTGAGAATATAAAACTGTCCCAGTAATACCAGATTTTAGCAGTACCGATATTGTAGTTAGGGAAAGGGCAAAAAGAACTTAACTTCTATAGCTATATAGACTGCTAGAAGAAGCGCCTGGGCTCCATTTCTCCATAGAACAAAATAAAATGAATCATCTATTGCTTAAATCTCCTGTGTTAAAATTGAATCTGAAGAAGGTAGAAGAAAGGACTGCTAGTTCCTCTGCAAAATACCTAGACTGCCCTGTTGGAGAGGGTTCATGATTTGGGGAAGCAGGATTGAAAACTGTCACTCTAAAACACTGAGACAGTCTTGAGTTCATGTTAAAATATCTTTTCCTCCAATATCCCCAAAATTAAGAACCATAAAAAAAATCCTCATAGTTCAATGGACAATAACTCAATGGACATTAACTTATAGATATTTAACAATCTTAAGAACAAACAGCTTCAAGAACCTAATAATAATTTTGTTTATTCTTGTAAAAGAAGTACAGTAGAAAAAATATAAAATGATCAGCCGGTGCATCCACAAAACAAAATAATTCCTTTCCTCCCGTGAATATCTGCTTATTTTCAGATATAGCAAAAGCACATGTACTTCAATTCTAGGCAAGGCAATTAATGTGGATTCTGCCAAATCAGAACCATCACAGTCACAGGATTGCTTTTATTATTTTTCACAATGAAAGGACTCTGGGAGCACAGATCCTGCTGTGTAGAGCCATCACATTCCTTCATGAGAACAAACTGATAGGAATGAAAAAATCTAACAGTGAATAATTATTCAATAAAGACATGACATAAAGCTACAATAGTTACTTAGCTAGACTCATTTCATTTGTTTGTTCTTGCAACATGTCATTTTTAAATAAATAGAAGACTCTTTGTTTTTTAGAAACCCCCACCCTCCAGCTTCCTGATGCTTTGTCTTACAAAACATTTGCCAGCAGCAAAAATTTTAAGAGTCTTTGAAGATCAGGGAGGGGATTAAATGTACCAGGATTCTTCAGCACCCCCAAATAACCCCCACACCTGGGCTTAGGCTGACTCCACAGCCTCCATTAGCCATGTTGGCTAGGACTTGTCCTTCAGGAGCATCCTGAGGGTTCATGTCCCCTGGCCTGGGCCTAGGCAAAGGAATGCCCTCGGAAGTAGTCCTCTAGCTGTTCACTGAGGGCCTCAAAGGTGGGCCGCTCATCAGCCTCCGCGTTCCAGCACTGCAGCATCATCTCGTAGAGTGGCGCTGGGCACTTCTCCGGCTGAGGGAGTCTGTACCCATTGTCCAGCAGCTGGATCACCTGGTGTCCTGGCATACCTGCAAGCCAAAATGAATCCATCAAGCTACTCAGGATCTGTTATGGATGCCGTGTGTTCCTCTCATGGTAGAATCACCATAGAATGGTTTGGGTTGGAAAGAACATTAAAGATCACTGAGTTCAAAACCCCTGCCATGAGCAGGGACACGTTCCACTAGACCAGGCTGCTCAAAGCCCCTTCCAGCCTGGCTGTGCCAGCTGCAAGGCATCGCAAATAGGTTTGTCTGGGTGTGAGGCTTTTCCTCCACCATTCGGGTTTGCCAAAACTTTTCTGACCTCTAATTAGCTTAAATAGTTCCTAAACACGTCTAGTCTCAGTGACTACAAAATCTCCTAAGAAAAACCTGACCGGCTGCTGAATTTTCCTCACATTTAGAAATCTCTTCCTGAAGTCAGCCCTAGGTTTCCTCGAGGGCAGCTGGGCAATGGTATCCCCCCTGCTCCATCACCACCAGCCATGGAAAAGAAACCATTCCCCTACCTTTTCTATATCTTTATATACTAAGACTATTGTCCTGTTCCCTTCCAATTTTTTCACTCTTTAAATTAAATCTTGAATTGTGTTAACTTCTTTTCCCTCAATCTCTGAATAGTGTTTCCTCTGCACATTATCCGCTGCCACAAATCAACATAACCTCTTCTAACTGATTACTGAGGATAAACTCCTGGAAATAATACCAAGTAAGGAAAGAGCCTTGGTAAAACAACATTTTCTGCTTTCAAGATACAGATAAATTATGCCTTTGCAAAGGGGTAATATTGAATGGATTTTCAGACAATATCCAGAGCCACAGTGTTACATATTTTTATACTAAAATGATTTATTTATGTGTGTGTGTGTTTCTATATGCACACACCTATAGTTTATATAAGACTTCAGGATATTTTGCTTTACTTTTATTTCTTCAGAACAATTTTGCAGGAGGTGAGGGTGGGAATCAAAAAGCAAAATCAATTTTTCCTTTTACAGAAAATATCAGTTTGGGACCCTGTGAAATGTAGTTTATAGCAAACACACCACCCCTCAGGCCTATACAGACACAACGTAACTTTTTTTTGCTTTAGTCTTTCCCTTGTGTTCCACTCACCAGCACAAAATGAGTCACAGTCAATCATCTCACTGATATCTTGTGTTATTGGAACCACAGTTCCTTGAGCATTTCTCACAATACTAGAAATAGTAGCTGCTCTCAGACTACTATATCTACTTTTGAGGTTAGTGACATTTTATTTTTAATTATTTAATTCTTGTGATCCTTTCCTTTATGAAGACTTTTCGCTGCAACAATCAAATAGGAGGGAGGGGGGTAAAAACCCCTTGATTTATTTTTCAGACACCTTCTTCCCGAAGTGCTTGTGAAGCACTTCACACATAATCTATTCTTCCATAAGATATACTTAAAAAAATTTAAAAGGTTGGGGAATAAAAAACTCTTCCTTTATTTCTTCCCTTTTTTCACATTCCAAGAATTGGCATATTTGATCTAATGATGGAGCAAAATAGCCAGCTGGCTTAGGTGCCTGTGCTGTGCAGGCTGACTCCAGCCAGAGGAAGCTTGGATATGAGCTAACTACAGCCTTTGCAAATCTGCCAGGGGGCCTGGGGAAGCCAGAAGGTCTGACCCACTAAATGGACCTCAACTGAACAACCTTCTTTCTCTCTTTAAAGTTTTAACCCTTTAACATGCCTGTAGTACAGGCATTGAAACTTCTTTTTTTGTGTCATTCTGAAATCATAAAAATATTAGACATCATTCTTTAGGTAAAAGTACTTACCTTGATAAGGCATCTCCCCATAGGTGATTATTTCAAACAGAAGTATCCCAAATGACCAGACATCTGATTTAATGCTGAATCTGTTGTAGCGGATTGCCTCCGGGGCTGTCCATTTCACTGGGAGTTTTGTTTCAGTCCTAGGCTCATAGACTTTATCATTTTCTACCTGTCATGGGTAAAACACATCTGCTTCAGCAAAGCACTTAAGCATCTGACTAAGATCATCATGTGCTTAATCTTATCATCTTTTAACCAAACTCCTGTTTTTCATGCAAGTACCCATTTTCCGAAGTCTATCATGGGATTCAGCTTTGCAGTTGAAAAATGCATAGGCTTCATCAGAGGCCTTTCTAAAGAATTTATCATTTCAACCAAGCACACAGCATTAGAGGGGCTCCTGATTAATTATGACTTGCTACTATGAATTCTGGACCTGGCATGCAAGATTTCAAAAGTCTGTCAGGAGTGGCAGTGTAAGGATCCAGCTGACACTAGAGACCAAATGTCTCCACATCTGGTCCACAGTAAAGAGAGAAGGCAAGAGCAAGAGCTAATGAATTTCGGAACCTTTCTTCTGCAATTTATTGTGGTGATGAAGGGTCACTGGCTTTGATAACATTGACTTTGATAAACCTGCTTAAGCAGGTTTTTGGAGAAGAAATAATAAACTCTGACTGATTCAAATTAATATTTCATTTCCAGTGAGCTAATTAATGTAAAGTGTAGGTGATAGACACAAAAAAATTGTTGAGTTGTAAATTTGTAGAATCATGTCCTTAAAGGTTTATCTCACAGACATCTAAATTTTGTGAACATTTCTTCTCTCTTTAATTCCTACATGTAATTTAGTGTACACAAGTCACACCTAAGCCTTGGTCAAATTTTTCACATGCCAATCCAGACATACATGTACCAGATTTTGCTTTTGATAGCTTAAATACAGAATGTATTTAAACAGCTGCAATGCTCAATAGTTTTGAAAATACTGGTTGTTATTGATTTGTATCGCTATACTTACAGAGTTGGCATCCTGACCATAGCACTCATCTTTAGAAACAAGAAATTATTTCATTACACTAATTAACACTTGTAAAAATACAGATTTCATTTCTCACACTTAATCCTCTGTATGTGACCATGTTAGTGTTTTGGCTTAGGAGATAAATTATTCCTAAGAAAGTCTGCCCAAATAACTCTATGACTGACTATTTAAGTAAAGTTCAGTTTTAACAAGAAATGTCAACAGCAGTAAATTATTACCCTCTCTCGTGAGGACAGAAGAGAAATATTAATTATGAGCATTGTTCATTTTAAAAGATACATTTTTTTTCTATTAAAGAAATTGTAATATGAACTTATGCATATTTAGAAGAATCAAAATTAAATTAAAAGAATTTTCAAAGTCCCTTGATGTCTTTGTTAAGCCATTATTCTATACTTCAGTATGTAATAAATCCAATTCTGTTATGAACTTCAATTTCTGCTGCTTGAATGGAAAAACAATATGAGAAGCAGAAGACTTTTTTCTCTGTTTTTCCTTCTCAGTGCAAGAACATAAATAAATAATAAGACCCGAACAAACATAGACTCAGAAATTATGAATTTCATATTGAAATCCATAAAATATGGCAAAATAAATCTTTCCAACACTGATTAAATCATTTTCAAAGGTAGGAAATCTCATTTCTAAACTTCAGCTGTTTCATAGGGAGACTTTCGTCAGTGATACTTGGCATTCTCTGCCTTCAAGGACTAGAGAAAAAAAACCAAAATGGTGCAGTGGCAAAGAATTTGCAACTGAATCAGATTCAAAGATCTGAGAGCTCACTTTACGAGCTTTGCTGTTAGCTGTGGAGAGGAATAAGATCCTTTTATGATTACTGCCTGTGATCACAAGCATCATGGAGGCATCATGGGGAAGTGAACAAGGAGAGAATATGTGCCAACACATATTTATATGCCTTCCCATACAGGACCAGGTGTATAATCTTTCCATCATTCCTCTCCATGTTGCAGACACTGTAGATAAAGCTTGTCCAGCAAAGGGTATTGCTTGCCAGGATCCTTCCTGGGTGGCTGGATGGGAAGCAGACACCTGGATTCTTCAGACTGACGCAAAGGACTACTTCTAACCTCGCATGGGATAATGCAGGTAGAAGATACAAGTGAACATACTATAGGTCCTTTTCTCCCTGGGCTTGCCTTTGTCTGAATCCATCAATTCAGGGCTACATTTCATTCTTTAGCTGGCCTCTTCCACCTTGTTCTCCAGAGTTAAAAGTAGGGAAAATTAACCCTCTCCCAACCTACCCTAAAAACTCTTGCAAGTCCGAAGTCTGCCACTTTGTAAACATTGTGCTCGCCAACAAGAACATTCCTGGCTGCCAGATCCCGGTGGATATAGTTCTGAGATTCAAGGTATGCCATCCCAGAAGCCACCTGAGCAGCCATGTCTACTTGATGTGTCAGGGAGATTTGAGAGCCTCCATCTTCTGTTTAAAAAGGAGATGACAACAACATAAGGACAAGAACAACATAAGAACAAGAAAAAGATGCTAAATTCAGACATGAATTACTGAAAAACTGACTGGTTCAAAAAGCCAACACCAATAAACCAAACCATGCAATACAATAAAGTAACAGCCCAGCCAAATGATAGGGATTAGTAAATGACATTTCTTATTTCCCAGTAACTTATTTCTCAATAACAATGCTTGTCCCATCTTCTTTAAAAGAGATAGATACTAAATGCAGGAGTTAATCTAGGCCAGGAAGGAGTTGCTGACACAGTCCAAAGAGAAAATCTTTTATCTACTGATAATATAACATAGTATGTACCTTTCTGACAGGATCATAAAACTGTTCAAAACTGTGAGTTAATGTCAGTACCCACGGGCTGTAGCCAGAGCTGACTAAAGATGGAAAAGCACAGAATTATCCTTGCTCCCTGTTCTCTGGTGATTCTGACTAGAAAAAATACCATCTGCTGTCAAGTATAACTCATTTTCACTTTCCAGTCCACTTGACTGCTTCATGCTGTTATCTCTGTTGTTGCTACTCAACAGTAGGACTCCTTCAGATGCTTTCAAGCTGCCTGCTTCTCCAGTAGAACTTTTTGAAGCAATGTGCATATCATTCCCACGACACTAAGATAAGCAAATTCCAGAAACTGAGATTTGGCAAAGATCATTGCTCAAACAACGCAGTAGAAGAACTTGGAGCTGAGCAACTTGCCTCCAGAAATGAAGGAAAGTCTTAGGCCATGAAAAACTGCAGCCAAAAATTTTTAGGCAGGTAACCAAAAAAAAAAATAAATTCATTGGGGTATTACACATTAGAGTACAAATTCAGGGCCCTTGTGGCATTTTGGGGAGATCTAACCAACCTTCTCAATGCAAAGAATTTAAACCAGGAAGTATTCAATGGTAAACCAAATCAGTGTTACATTCAAGGTCCACTGTCACTCAATCCCAAATGCTGCAGCACTGAAGCATGGCTTTCTGCCTCTGTAGCCTCTAACACTCAAAACCATTCCAACTTTCTGTTTCAGAACCTTAATATCAGAAAGCTGAATCCTTGCTGCTAGCCTTATTGGCAATTCTTTGTCATCCGGTTGGTGACTTTTACCTACTGCCTCTGTGTTAGAGAAATAAAACTTTTGTAGCCGGCAGTTTTCTCTCATTTATTTTTAATTGATTTGCATTGATAGTGTGTCTTAGCATTGCTTTAAATAGCCTCCTCCAGTTCTGGCATTCTATTTGATGTAACCTTGTAAACCCACCTTATGAAGTGTGTGAAATGCCATTGTTTACCAATCTATTCTGCAATCTCCAGGCCTTGAATTTCCTGCTCATGTGGATGCTCTGACATAATTAGGAAAATAAATTAATTAAATTTGTCCTGTATGTGTCTTATTCTACATCCTTTTTGAGGATAAACTCGTTGTCATGTTAAACCAGCACTAAGATTATTTACTTCTATTGTTGACTCAGAATGTCTTTTCCCCTCCTACACGTTTCATATTGCCTGGACTTTTAAAAGAGAGAGGGACAAAAATAGGGCTGTGTGAAAATCCACTCAGTCCACAGAATAATATAACACTCTGAAGATTTTCAATTCTGATAACTGGCAGGCATCAATATTTGATATTCATCTTGCTAGAAGAAGATATAAATCCACAAATGATGCTCATATTGTATTTAATCAGAAAATAACTAAATGTTTTCAAGCACCTTGCGTTAGTACTTGGGTTTTGGAAGTTAGCCTATGTCAGTCAGGTTCAAATATTCCCTTTCACATAACTTCATCTGCATGAGCTGTGAACTACCTGCTGGTGAGAGCAGAGAAGGATACCAACAAAGCTGAGCACAGGTTTGTCACTGCTCTGCTGATGCTCCAGGACAGCCTGACTTAAGCTTGCTCCAAGAGGCAAAATAAGGCAATGCCACAGGAAAAAAGGGTGACTCATCAGCCTCCTGTTTAATGAGCTGCCTCAGTACAGAATAGGAGTTAGAAGTGCTAAACCCTCCCTGATTTATTCCCTGCAGGACACTCAGGTGAACAATGCTAAAGGACAAGAATGAGATCCACCTCTAACTCTTGTGGCAGCTGAAAGACCATTTCTTTCATTAGAGCCTGTTTGGAATACCACACTAGGCTGACCTGCTGCCTTTAGCCTGTGGGCTGAGGGAGGGGAGGAGGCCACTGTTGACCTGGCTGCTGCAGTATTTCTTGGATAATCTCTCTCTGTAAGCTGGTTCTGCACTGCAGCTGTTCTGGAGCTAAAGGGAAAGCTTTAATGATGAACCCCAGCTGACCAGGAGCTACAACTTGTGGACAAAGACAGAGGATGACATCACAGATCTCTTTGGGATCTGAAGTGTAAATCATGTATGTCTGTATCATAAAGATTTCTGACTACACCTCCAAAACTCCAGGTTGGGCCAGACAGAGCACACAAGTTCAGCACAACTTCTCTGGACAAGGTATCCCAAGAGCTCACCACCCTCATAGTGAAGAATTTCTAAGAATTACCTAATGTAAACCTACCATCTTTCAATTTAAAGCCATTCCCCCTTGTCCTATCACTACCTGGCCTTGTAAAAAGTTCGTCTCCAGATCTCTTGTAGGCTCCCTTTAGGTACTGGAAGGCTGCTCTAAGTAGATAGATAGATAGATAGATAGATAGATAGATAGATAGATAGATAGATAGATAGATAGATAGATAGATAGATAGATAGATAGATAGATAGATAGATAGATAGATAGATAGATAGATAGATAGATAGATAGATAGATAGATAGATAGATAGATAGATAGATAGATAGATAGATAGATAGATAGATAGATAGATAGATAGATAGATAGATAGATAGATAGATAGATAGATAGATAGATAGATAGATAGATAGATAGATAGATAGATAGATAGATAGATAGATAGATAGATAGATAGATAGATAGATAGATAGATAGATAGATAGATAGATAGATAGATAGATAGATAGATAGATAGATAGATAGATAGATAGATAGATAGATAGATAGATAGATAGATAGATAGATAGATAGATAGATAGATAGATAGATAGATAGATAGATAGATAGATAGATAGATAGATAGATAGATAGATAGATAGATAGATAGATAGATAGATAGATAGATAGATAGATAGATAGATAGATAGATAGATAGATAGATAGATAGATAGATAGATAGATAGATAGATAGATAGATAGATAGATAGATAGATAGATAGATAGATAGATAGATAGATAGATAGATAGATAGATAGATAGATAGATAGATAGATAGATAGATAGATAGATAGATAGATAGATAGATAGATAGATAGATAGATAGATAGATAGATAGATAGATAGATAGATAGAGATATGTTTATACAACTTCCACGCTCAAAATCAGGCACTACTGCTGATTTTATAAAATTTTTCCATGGATTATTCTTTAACTGATAAAGAAAATGTAGCACCTCCATGGCCTTTTTTACTAATATTTTTTGACAAAACCCTCAACCTCATATGAAAAATTTATTAGAGAAAATATTAAATAAGTCTTGGAGTCTCCACCCTGTTCTAAGCAGTCTATCACAATCACTCATATAGAAAAGATAGGAAAATATTCTCATTGACAGTTATCCGACAATTAAAAAAAAAAAGAAAAAATAAATAAGCAGCACTTTCTCCAGTGAGGGCATTGCCTCCACAATAATTCACTGAACTTCAAGGCTGCATAACTGCCAACACAAGCCCCAGGTCCATCAGAATTGATAAAAGCACTCATACATTTGTGACAATTTCATTCACTACCAATAACAAAGAAAAGTTTTCAGGTGCATTTTTCTCATACTGGTGGCAGCTCAATAACTCTGCATAGCAGTGTTCATCAAGAATTCTCCCAAAGTACATTTACAGTGTGCACAGGGAATTCACATGTCCATCATTATTAAGTAGCTGTCATTATGGGGAAATGTGATAGTAACTCTGAATAAAATATTAGGGACTTTTAAACCTGGAAAAGCATACTATTCAGTTCTAGGAGGGGAATAGGAACAAAGAATATCTCTGGACTTTCCTCTGCTCTAGTTTGCCCTGTTTTTACCCATAGTGCACACAGAGACAGAAGCCTTCTGGAAATATTTTCCTGTTTCCTGCAGAGGCTGAGTCTCAAGAAAACTTATCAGGAGCCGTGCACTCCCGCTGATATAGATCACTCCCAGTCACAGAGCTCTATACAAGCTTCAAATCTCTTTTCTTATTAGCCTCACTGACAGCAATGACTTTTCTCTGACCACAATACCTATCTCTGGATCTCTGCCTCCATCTTTTAGTTCTGTCCACCTCTCTGTGCATTGGCCATCAGACAAGGAGGGATACCACTAGGCTAGGTTTGAACTGGACATTTTTATGGATATCTTGATGGCTGCCTGGAACCCAGCTGACTTTCCACAGCCTCTGATGAAGAGCTACAGGAGTGAGCACTTAGGCATGGAGCAGAGTGCTGTGCATATTCTGGCCACTGATCCACACATAGGCTGCAGCACTGATGTGCTCTGGACATGTTTACTCCATGCACACAAACAGGCCAATTTTCACCCCTGCAATAGCTGTGACTCATCCTGGCTTTCTCAGAGCTATTTCTCCAGTGCAATAAATGTTTCCATGCACAGCAATCATTTCCTGATGTGCCAGGATCTTTCAATCAGGTAAGCTGCAATCTGCACACAAAGGCACCAAAGATGAGAATTTAAAGGAAATTTGTGCCTTGCTACCTCTGGTCAGCAAATGCCTACAAAACTGTGGATGATCTGGCCCAAGGAAATGGCAGACCCACTCTGGGCAGTTCCTGGTAGGGCTGTCTCTGTGTCAGATATTTCTTTAGCTGTAACTGTGCGGGGACAGACCCTCATTTAAAAATGGTTCTGCAGAGAGCATTGGGGAAGGCATGTGTCATGGTAATTGCTATCTGTGGTATTAAACAGGGCTTTGCTTTATGGGCTGGAAACAGAGAAGAAATTCAGCATGACAACCGTGGCAAACATTTTGTCTTCAAGAAATCATTACAGCTTTAAAGACATTTAGCAACTCACAGACATCTGCTAAACTGAAAATGGGTAACAACACTAGAATCAAGCATTTCCCAATAACAGGAGTGAACTTAAAAGTGCAATCATTATGCTAGTCTGTTCCAGGCTGCACAATTTTATTTTTAATTATTATTTGCCTTCAAAAGAGCACTTTGAAGTGCTGCTGAGATAAAAGCCCTGATGAGATAGGCAAGGGACAAATTTGTAGTGAAAAGCTATCCCTGACTAGTAATAGTTTTCAAAGCTGTTAAGTACATTTTGTGGAAATGCCTTTATTTCATGTCAAATATGATGACCTATCCTTCTGGATACTTATGTTTTTATTCCTTTGTGTGTGTTCCCATCTACTCATAGGACTGGATGAAAAAATATGGGCCATTATAAGGCAAGAATCAGACTGTGAATATGATTCTTTCCAACTTCTCAAATATTTTGGCACGTCAAACATTCGTAAACATTTCTTTCCACTTTTCTCATCCCCACACGTGACGAATAATGCAGCTTTTACATTAAACCAGGGTGTTGTACTTCTTTTATGTTAGTGTATTTACTAAACTGCAGCACCATTAAAATGAGTTTAGAGTCATTTGCTTACTTTTAAGGTATTCTAGAAGACTTCCATGTCTCATCAGCTCGGTAATAATATAAATTGGGTCCTCCAAAGTGCAGACAGCATAAAGCTGTATAAGCTTTGGATGTCTCAAGTTCTTCATTATTTGTGCTTCTCTCAGAAAGTCTTTTGGATCCATTGAACCTGAAACAACAGCATATAACAAAACATAAGCTGAGGTTATTAAAGGGCTTTCTACCAGCCTGGCAGTCTTAAGGGAGTAACTGATATTGTTTTCTGTCTCTGAAAGTACATTAGCATCTCAAATCTTCACAGTTCCCACAGAAAACAGACAGTGCAGCTGAAACAAACAATTAATGAGTGAAACATGCCAGTTGCGTAGGGGCACAGAACATATGTGTCCCAGCCACCAGAAATATAAAGACTAAAATCAACCACCCCCAGGCCTCCCTCAAACAGGAGAAAAAAGTGAGGCTGGAATGTTAAGGGATACATTTTAAACACACAAGTGGTTAATGAAAGGACCAGAAACCGAGGTGAGGGTGTCTCAGTAATGAACGTAAAATTTCTGAAAGAAAACAAGTGCTGCAATAAAAATTTGTTGCACTACATTTTCAGCTTCACCAATCAAAGTCTGAAAGCACTGAAATCAGTTTAGCATATGCAGACAAGATGTGTACATTTTGTATACACAAAAACAAATAGCTATTTATAATGATCATGCAATAGCAACTTTATCAGAAATACCAATGTATGCACACATGTAACATTAATTTTAAAATCTCTTAAATACCAAAATGTCTTAACAGCAAATGGTGCCAACTTTTTAAGTGTTACATAAGATTGTTGCAGTGCATGATTAGGGTTTTTCAATTTTGTATATGTTTCTTGTTTATTTGTCTGTAATGGTACATTCCTCCCTACCCCCCTATCCCACTTCCCGGTGGTTTTCCCTGAAACAAAAGCCTTGCCAATCACCCCGGTGGACCTGGGAGAAGGTGTTCTCCCGTTCAATGGGTGCTCAGGTGCCCACCCACCCCCACTGTCCTGTTAAGCACCCAATTCTCAAGCCACGCCCCCATACCAGAGATTGGTCCAAAAGTTACCCCCTGCCCAAAGTACTCCCAAACGATACTTAAGGGGATAACAAAGGCCCAGTCTCTCTCTTGCTCTTGCTTCGCCCCTCTTGCCTCCTCTCCTGCTTCTCTTTGGCTCTGGCTGTGGACCCCCAAGGAATAAACATCTGCTAAACCCACGCCGGAGTCTGCCCGTACTTCCAAGGCCTCAGACCACGCTGCCAGGCTGAGATCAGAGCAAACCCACAGAACATTCGTTGTGTCCTGTCCCAAAGCAGAGCTAGACGGAAAGCAGCTCAGGGACGGACACATAAGATGGTAACATCTCTAGTTCTATTCATATACATAGTGAACCAATGCAGAAACTATGTCAAAAAAGCAATCAAAAATGGCACAGGAAGCTAAAGTCATGACAAATGTAGGATTAAAGCTCATATGTCCTGAATAGGGGATTAATTAGGAAAACATGCACAAACAAAGAAGCAAAACTTTCTAGACAAATGATCCAGTAGTGATCAGATATTGTCAGATGTTTGAGGAAGTTGGTGAATAATATCTCCTTCAAAATGCTTATACAAAGAAATATGAAATTATTCAACTACTCAAATGTCTCCTTCCTCCCAAATCAAAACACTTTAATTAAGAAAATATTACGCTTAAGATTGGGGAGGAAAATATCGAGTTATCCAAGTTCTTCTGCTTTATGTTGTGTGTAAAACAAACTCATCTTACTCAGTAAGCAGACAAAGTAATTTGAGAAACCAAGGCTGCATGAGGAAGAGTCTTTATGGTTTTTTTTAATATTAGGTAACCTATAAGGTTCATTTGGGAGTTTGACTCTGTTCCAAACATGGATGTTTAAATTAAGTGAAATTCTTGGAGGATGTTAAATGGCTCAGCAATAAAATTCCAACAGAAAATCTGTTCTACATAAAGACTTATGGAAATCAGCCTGTTCACCCAACACGTACCTTGAATGTTACCTCCTGAAAAATGCCCCAGCCTATTTCCCAAAACATAGTAATGATGTGTGATTTCTATCCTCACATCAATACAAGAGGAATGCTCCTGATATACACTTTATGAAAAAAGAGCCACTTGACATTGTTACTTGGGAGAGCAAAGATTACATTACAAGGAAAAGGTACTCCTCACTTCCGCTTCCTCATACTTCCCTTGGCAACCCCAAATTGCCCAATTTGGCAAGACTTTATAAGATGTCGTTAGGAAGAATGGTCAAAGTTTATGGATTTCCATGGCATCAATAAATGTCAAGCAGCCAATAAAACATCTCTTCAACAGGTACAAGCTATACTCATTTTCTTTAGTCACTGTCAGAGGAAAGTGAGGGCCTGCACAAAGAGTAAATTATCACACTTGGTCGGGATAAAGCAGAGGTTATGACAGAGAGAAAACCCAAAATATCTGCAATGCTTACTCTACGTCCTTTTCTTGTTTAGAACGGCACAATCTTTACAAATTTACTTGAACTTTCCACCAATTCTAGATTTAAAAAAAAAATAAAAAGTCTAGCGTTGTCTGCATAGGGTTTGGACTCACTTTGATATAGATTTAAAATGTTGCCCCATTTGCTTACTTGTTTCAAGATATATGCATTGTCATAAAAATCAACTTCAAATCTACAGAGAAGCTGCATGGTGTGAAGCATTCTGCCTCCAAAAGCAAATGCATCAGCATGACTAATGATTTAGCATCAGTGCCAAATTTGACAAGTTGATCCTAAAAAGGATAAACTACTTGCTCACTTAAGGTCTACCAAATCATGGACCCTCTATGGATCATTATACAGGATTTCTTCACACCATAGAATTTGACAGCCTGATTTGTTCCCACCATCAAAGTTTGCCTACAAGGAATTTCTCAGTTTAATCATGCTATAAACTTCTTCCAACAAACTGAAACCAAGCAACATGTTTTTCACATATGACAACTTTCAATAAATTGATCAAGAAGGAAGTATTCCATTAGCTGAATAGCTGCAAATCCTTTTCTACACTGTAAAAGCAAATAAGTGACAATAATGATAACAAACCAGAAAAAGATCAATAAGTATTTCTTGCATATTTTGTAGAGCATATGTAACCTTCAGTTTTACTTAGTTTATAGCTTTAAATAGTACAAGTAGGAGACAGCACCCCAACACCCCACACAGCCCCTGTACATCTTATATTGTACTTAATAAGAAGATTGGATGCCAACTGAAAACAAGTTAAAAGTGTCTTTATGAGTGTTCTGCCTAAGATTAGGTTTCAGCAACTGAATAAGCAAATTAAAATCTGCCTCTAAAAGCGATAAACATGCTTGTTACAAATTAGTTGGATAAAGCCTGTCACAATAGGGGCAAAGAATTTACAGTACATCCCTTTGAGAAAGGACACACATGCCACATGGAGTTTCAAATAACTGAGGGGGTTTAGCTTCTAGTTGAATATGCGTATTTTTAATGAAATACACATTTTCACCTGTAAGTGGTAAACACAGGAGAAAGAGCAGGTTACTTTGAATAGAAACCACTTGGTCATAAAATGATTAGTTAACATAAGTCTTTATTGAAACAACTAGAGGCTTCTTTTGTGTAAGATACCAGTTTGGGAGTAGATTTATCAGGACCTGAAGAAAATACAGTCTTGATAATCTGTTTTTTTGAATGAAAAATGTTTCTCTAAGTGTCAAAGTCATTCTTAAGAAAGTCTCTGTCTTTGAGATGTTCTATGTTGTGCTGCTTTGCCAGGAAGCGCCTCTAACTCAAGCCTACTTAAAGCAGATATAACAGTTCTGACTAACTTCTTTGAAAATATTTTGTTCTAGATCTGAAGAAGCTTCACATTCTAAGACAAACACTGATAATGTGGAAATTAGTTAGAGAGGAAGGTCAGTTATTTGCCAGATTCCACTTGCCTAAATGTAAATGGCCCTTCAATATTTGATAAACCCATCACAAGACCCTTTGTTTGCAATTTTTCAATAAACCTTCCCAAGCTGCTTCCAAGTACCCTTGTAACTCAGAGGAACCTAGTCCTCTAAGTAAAGTTTATAGAAAATTAATTTATGTGGAGACTGCATTAAGCATATAACTATGATCTTCTGAAGAAGTTTATGAGTAATAAAGAAATAACACTAAAAAACTAAGTATTTGGCAACACAAGAGACTAAAATAGCCTATCCACATTAACAGATGAATAATATATCTTTCTGGATGTTCTCAAGCTGCTTTGTGACCATACAGAAGTAAACTTACAAGTCAGTGTAAGGCAATATACTGAATTAAATGGAATTTAAAAATCTATTTTTTTCAGGGAAATTGGGGTACTTCCCTGAGTGCAAAGTTTTTTACACTACATATGTATTAAAGGGATGATAAATTAAAGAACTGAAAATGTTATTAAAAACTCCACTGACACTACCAACCCAGACACTATTTTGGGAAGCCTCCTGAAAAAAAAATCATGCTTGGACAGTTTCCACGCAGAGAGAAGCTCAGGAGATGCTTTACAACGTGCTAATGACAAATGTATCCGTCAAATTCAACAGGCATAAAAAACTTTATCAGATACAATTAATTGGTGATGATAGATGTCTGCTTCACATGCTGGCAGCTGGAGAATCAAGTTAGCCCAGACAATAGGTTCTAGAAAATCCATCACACTCAACACAGGACAAAGTGCAAATCCCTGCTGCAATGATTTCTACTTAAATAGAAGAAAACCCAGTGTCTTAGTGAGGAAATAAAAACAGAAATATGAAATAACATGTTCAGGGACCTTCATCAAGACAGTGCTGTGCAGAGCCAAAACCAGAAATAACAACTGCTGGTTTCTAGACTGTTTTCCTATCTACTGATCCCTGCACCTCTTTGAAAACTGTGGGTCAACAGCTCAAAAGTCAGAGATGTTCCTTAAGGTAAATATGTTCTTATGTTCTGTTTTTTCATTCACACATTCATAGCTGTGGTTGTGGCTGGTAAAATGTCACAGATGTCTCCAAAGCAGAGACAAGTGAACTAGTGAACAAATAAGAGAATTATCTGAATGAAAGTATCACATCACTATTGTTTTTTTGTTTATAGTTACATTGATCAACAGATTGTAAAAGGAATAAAGAGAGGTAATGGGAAAGACATTGACAATGATATTTGAGAGCAAAAAGTGGAATGATCTCAGTGAATTTCGGTTGTTGTAATTGTGCTGGACAGACAAGGGGTGGATTATGTGCAAATTGTTGACTTTGGTTGTGTTTTTGGTTATGTCATTTTGCTTTTGGTGTGGAGAATTCTTTTTCTTGAAGGTAGTGAAGTTTATGAATGGGGAACATGCCATGCATACTGGAGCAGTCTGCTCCTGGAGGACTGCATCCCACAGAAGAGATTCTGCTGGAGCAGTTTGTGAAGAACTGCAGCCCAGAGCTGGAACTCAAACTGGGGAAGATTGTGGAGGACTTTTGGGAGGGACTCCTTGCTAGAGCAGGGGAAAAATGTGAGGAGCCCTTCCTCTGAGTCAGAAGGAGCATCAGAGACCACATGTGATGAATTAACCACAACTCTCATTCCCTGTCAAGCTGCACCACAGTGAAGGAGGAGGTAGAGAGTTTGGAAGTGAAGTCAAGCTCAGGAGGAAGGCGGCAGCGAGGAAGATGTTTTAAGATTTTTGTATTCCTGGAGTCCAGTTTTTACAATCAATATAAAGAAATGTGCATGTTATTTTCTCATTGTCATGTGCATTTTTAATCTAGAATATGTGTTATCTGACATGTGAGTACCTATTTTTTTTCCTGCTAATTATTAAAAAATCCTGATATAGCTGAGATGCCAGATACCTAAAAAGAGGGAAAACGTTGCTAGTATGCTGCACATCAATGTTTCTGAAAGAAAGAGTTGTGAAATTTTGAGTTTGTATAAAATATTTGAAAAATTGGCTCTTGCTCCAAATTGGAATGGAAACAGACTTCTGAATACCTTAATCACTCACAAGTCTGGAATTACACATTTGCATCAAAGGAGAAGTAACTTTGGGGCAAACTCTTTACTGCCATCTTACCAGAATTCTGGGAGATTAATTTTTCATATATATAGGAAGCTCATAGAGTCATAGAATCATAGGATCATTAGGGTTGGAAAAGATCTACGAGATCACTGAGTCCAACCATTCACCCAGTACTGCCATGTTCCCCACTAAACCTTGACCCCAAGTGCCACATCCATATGTCTTCTGAGCCCTTCTAGGCATGACCATTCCATCAGTTCCTCAGGCAGCCTGTTGCAGCTTGACAACCCTTTGCATGAAAAATACCTTCATAATATCCCCTGGCACAATTTGAGGCTGTTTCCTCTTCTCCTATTGCTTGTTACCTGGGAGAAGACACCAATCCTTACCTCACTACAAACTCCATTCTGGCAGTTGTAGAGAGTGATAAGATCTTCCCTGATCATCCCCTTTTCCTGACTAAATAACCCCAATTCCCTCAGGCACTTCTCACAGGACTTACCCTTCAGACCCTTCACCAGCTCCATTGCCCTTCTCTGGACACATTCCAGCACCTGTGTTCTTTCTCTACTGAGAGGCCCAGAACTGGACACAGGATTTGAAGTGTGGCCTCACTGGTGCTGAGCACAGAGGGACAATCACTGCCCTGGTCCCCCTGGCCACACTATTGCTGATACAGGATGCCATTGACATCATTAGTTTTAATCCTTTTAGTAGCAATAGCTAGAGATTAGTTTAAGTCCAGAAAAAAATAGTTTGAGAAATGAGAAAGATACTATATAACAAAAAAGTGCAATTAGCCTTTCTAAAGACAACTGCAAATTGGTTTAACCCACTCTGTGTTTACCTCCAGAATGGAAAGAAAAATTAATACATTCAAATAGACTTTTATTTTATTACAAGAAGACATAGCAAGGGTTAAAGAGTGAATTCAGGTGAATTCAAATATGAAAGTAGGTGCACATTCTTACAGTGCCTTCATCTTAGGACTAGAGGACTTCTCATTATTGTGTAGTCAAGAACAAGCTGTGTTTTGATTAAATATAAATGCTAATCTCAGCAGAGGCATGACGTGTAATGGCATATAACAGCAAAGTATTCTGACTATATGTGGCCTAGAACAGATGTACAATGCAAAATAAACAGAAAAACCCAAAGTAACAGAAATACTTTCTGGCCTTCAGGCCTATAAATCTATGACATTCTAATTGCATTATGCTCTTCTCTATTGTTCACCGTGTGATTACCCTTGATCAACCTGCTCCTGCTTGGTAATAAGAGCATTGTTCCATTTCACAATTTGTCTGGTGGTAAAGCCTTTTTAACAGAACCTTTTCCATCTCAGCCCCTTAAATTTGCCAGATCACTCTGAGTTTAACACACTCCTCTGTTTTTCTGAGCACTTGCTTGTCCAGAGAGTCTACACTGTAAAACAGCTTAGTGAAAAATCTGTAGTTTAAAATACACCCCTTCCTGCCCCAGTGTAAAGACAAGTGATTAGATCTTTGATCCAAGCAACAGGAGAGGCTCATTTTAAAGTGTGTTACACGTGAAGCCTGAAACATTGCTTATGTGAATATTGGAATCTTCAGTCATTAACATAATGTATTTCTTGATTACTCATTAACTATTATGTTTTCCATTCATTTTTCAACTTTAGATTATGGTGAATGAAATTACCAACCCTACCCTTTGCTGAAATTTTATTCGTACCAAGGCAAACATTTATTACTCAGATCAGGGTGAGGGTATTGTGGTTTGTCTTTAATTAGTGAAGTGTTATTCCTCATGAGTAACAATGAGAACAAGCTATGGAAAACCAATGTGCTGATTACTGTAAGACACTACAAATGCCTTCCACTATATAGTGAAAAAGACTGTATAGAAGAGGATAATTCCCTGGAGAAGTAATACTACAAGGTTAAATGCTTAGATTTGTGACTGTTTGAACTGGTTTTGTAGAATGAGATAGTTCTCAAAGTACAGTGATAAGAGATTCAGCATTAACTACATAATTTATCAAGATGGCTTTGGGAATCAAAGTCTTCATTCTGAGCAACTCTATGTGCAGTGCACGGCTTCCTTATCACAGTGTTAGGTCACAAACTCTCTGCTATACAAGCACCGCATCCAGGTGGGGCTCCTGTCTGCCCTAACTCAATACAGTCCACCATGCAATCAGTGAAACTACTGCTGTTGACCCTAGCAAGAGTCAGACTAGAGTGGAAAAAACTGTGATAGAAAAAGTATCGATTAATCGAGACCCCTTTCCCAGGGGAACTATGATACTACAAAAAGAATCACAGTTGAAGGAGTTTCTTCCATTATACTGTGCTAGTCTGTATGCGATAACAAGTTTGCAGTGAGTCTTATGTTTATTCCAGTGAAAAAGAGATTTCAAGCTGGTTTCTGTTTGCTGAGTCCCTAGGGAAATGCACCTGTTCACTGAAAAAAGGTATTGTCTTTCATATGAATTACAGTAGGTCTTTAGTCTGAGCAGTTTTTATATTTTCAGTTAAGCAGAGGAAAAAAAAAAAAGTGCTTATTTTCTTTCAGTTTGCATGTCCCAAAAGACAAAAGATATCCTGATACAAGAGAGCCTTAAAACATATGCCTCCCTGTTCAGGAGACCATTGAAGCAGTACTCAAGCATATTGATGTTATTCTGAATCAAAGGTCTGAATCTGTTCTGCTTCCTGAATCAGGTTCATTAGTGCCCAACACAGGCTTTTTCAATTAACCACAGCTCATGTTGTTATCTCTTTTTAAAAAAACATGTATGTCAGACAGGCTGCCTCTCTTATCTATGTGGTTCTTGCCATCTGCTGGCAGATATTTTATATTGTCAATTGAAAATGCACGAATTACTTGAAGTTAATGAAACATAATTAAGAAAGATGCTAAAAGCTGTATTAGTCACAATCTTATATTACATGCAAATAGTGGGTATAAATGTTGTGTATCAAAAATTTTGAAAAATTTTATTCAAGCAATACTAGGATTAAAGCACATCTTAAGTACAAACTTAGGATAGTAAATATTCTACATTACCAAAGAAATCACTGTAATATAGCATCTAATCACTAGGAAAATCCTACAGAAGACAAACTGCTAGTAAATCAGTTACTTCACCTACAGATTATTCAATCTACAGTTACTCATTTCCATATGAACAATACCATAAAAAATAGGTACAACCCTTGTTGGAGTTGCCTTTTTATGTGACACTGATATTGAATTAATTGATCTCATCTAGAAACAAAAAACTATATAAAATTCTAATTCAAAATGCCAAAGACTATCTGGACCTAGAGCTTTACAAATTTTTGTGTCTAGGTGTGTGGATTTTAAGAATGAGTGCATACACAGATAGGCGCTCTTTGCTGTAGCATTTAAAAAGTAAAGGAGCATTCTTGCTAATATTTCATGTTATTAACATTTAGGAATAATTCACATACCTGGTTTCAATGTTTTGATTGCCACAGGGGTGGTATTATTCCACAATCCTTCCCATACTTCACCAAACTGACCAGATCCTAATTTTTTCACCATTTTCAGAGATCGTCGGTCTATCTCCCACTGATCAACAGTTTTGTAAGACAAATCAAAAGTAGCAGGAGTTTGTATCTGTTAAAAAGAAAATAAATAATACAATAATTGAGACTTGTAACATTTTTTCAACAACATATACAAATCATTGTTAATTATGTCATGTAAAGCTGGAACAGATAAAATGTTTCCTTAGAGCACACACATGCAATGAAGTGAGCTGAGAATATAAAATACAACCCTCATGCTGGGTGCTCTTTGTTAGAAATAAGAAATACGCTAAAGAAAATATCCTGCCATTAAAAGCAAAAATTAGAAATCATCCCTCTAGCAAGCTTTTTGAACAGTGAGGTATTGTTTGCCAGAACCTTGTGGTTTTGTCTCAGTAATTACTTATGGACAGCTAGAGTTATGAAGTTGGAAATTTCATGTCCATATATATTTTTAAAAAGGTATTCATAACTCATGATTTGGCATATTCCCCCACCCCCAACACTTGATGATAATTTGTCAACCTCGAGAAAGAAACAGTAACACTACCAGAACTTCCTGAAAACAATTAGATTAACATTCTGAAAAGGTAGAAGCAGATATGGGGTCAACAATTACTGACAGATATCTGATGAGTTAGCTCACAAAAAATACTTTGCACAGTGTAGCATCCACTCCTTACCTTTAGGCATGGCTGTCTGAGCACCATGCAGAGGCCATCACTGTTCTTGCTATAATAGTCAACCAAATCATTCAGAGTATCGAAAGTTTTCCTTTTGGTTAGAAAAAAATTTCCATCCATCTTTTTGACTCTGTAGTGCTTCACAGATGTACCATCAAAAACTGAAAAGATTTAAATCTATTAAATGTCCAGGAATTATTGCAGTGGCAAAATATCATTTATACCCAAACCATCATAATGTTCCTAAATATATTTATGAGGACCTTAAAATAAATTATTTGCAATCCAAATATGACAACTATAAAAAGCCTCTTTCAAACCAAAGCCCATTGTTCAGATAGTTAAATGCATCTTGTCTATTAGTTAGTCTTCAGCTATTCAGATTTGGAGATTCTCCACCATAAGAACTGATGTAAAAGTATATGAACACATCTTCTGTGAGGCACCTCATGTTTCCCATCCTTGAAGACACCAAAACCAGCCAAAAGCATCTAATTGACAGCAATCATTTAGTCAGTTTTTAATATTTCCTTTATCCTCCTTTGTTTTAGTGTTAACATTCCAAATAGCAGCTGCTGGGCTGGCAGGCATTTTAGAGGAAACAGATATACCCTTCACATAGCCACAGTTCTTTGAAAAGCACTCACATTTTCCAAGAGATTTTTTTGAATTTTATGCATGTTTGGAACATGTAAAAATCAGGTGAATAATGCTTTGTTTCAGGTAGTTGATTAATTGCTTTTCAGTGGAATGTTTTTTATTCTAATCTGTTGTGTTTTAATCCATAAGACTATTCCTCACCTCCTGTAAGTTACTTATCTGCATATCATGACAGCCAAAGTATCCCTCCCTGTGACCACTGCAGCCCTCTTTAGACCTGTCAGAAAAAAGGCTGGGCCACTGCATGCTGGGGCTAGACATGGACCAGCACAGGATCAGAGAGAAACAAAAAACTTATCTAAATCACCAAAANCACACCAAAAAAAACACCACAACCCAAAAAACCAAAAAAACCCAAAAACCACACCAAAACCAAAACAAAAACAAAACAGAACAAAACAAACAAAAAAAACAAACCAAAAAAACCCACAAAAAACCACCACAAACTTTGGAGACCACTAGTTTGGAGATCTTTACAAAGGAATATCAGTAGAGGCAACAGCAGGCTCAGAATCATCAGAGAGGGCAGTTCAGAAGAGCTGAAAAGGTATTTAGTCACTTATGTGGGTGTAATTTACAAGACACTCCATTATTTAGACATTGCTGTCCATGTTCAAAGGGCAGTAGAGAGTTTACATTACATACAGAAGAATAACTGATTTAGCTCCAAAGAAGTCCACAGCTGTTACATCTAACATTAATAGTGTTCCACAATAAACCTAGAAGACAGACTTTTTATACTGTACCATTGCATCTTGGCAATAGCTTTGGTTATAATAACAGAAGAATACATGGTTACATATTGTATGTTGAAGAAATATATAATTGCTTACATGAAATTAGCACAGCTGAAAGGAAGAATAATTTCTCTCACCATCTGAGTGATGAAATCAAAGAGGAAATCTCTCCTCCTTTTAGTACTATCATGGATGATCAAATATTTTTGCACTGTACTGTGCGATTGTCATCCAAGACCACCAGAGAGCAGACAGGAGCTTTTCAAAATATTCCACCTCAGGTAGTATTTTTAAGAACCTGGGAACTTACAATTCCGCGTGAGGACAGGAATGAGAATATTTGTAAACAAAATCCATATTACATTGCACTTTTCAAATTATATTTCTTTTTGAATTAACACCCATAATTACTGCTTTTCAACTGTAAAATTTATTAATGTTTTTGTGAGGAGTCATTTGGAAATGGAGCTGAAGCAAAGTGAAGGAAAGAGTAATTCAGTAACAACAGACTGAAAATGTAATCCAAACAAATTACGTAGTCTTTATGATGCATTGAACAGAAGGCCAACCAGATGACTGTGTTAATCCAGTCTCAGTTGTACATCACAAATAATAGTAGCTTGACTACCTGATTTATTTATTAGCGGCACTATAACTATTACTTATGAAGTAGCTAACATTAATAATGCAAGAACTGGTTTGAAGGATGTGCTCTAATATCTTAAATGAGCCTTATGATTGACAGCATCCTGGTCAGGTGGTGATTTGTGTGGAGAAGCTGGAGAAAATTTCTGCAGATACTGTCTCATCTTCTAATAAGTAGCTGAGATTGGTGCAGTATTTGACAGGGGGTTGTTGACTTGTATTTCAGGGCTGAGTTTGGCTGTACAAGTCCTGCAGCACTTGGAATTCTGCAGCACGGTGTGGCTCCTCTGCCAAAATTATACAGAGCACATATCACCCAGGAATGAACTATCCATAACCCCTTCCAGTCACCTCTACATTCATGACAGACTACTAGCCAGGACAGGATTGTAACTTCAGTTTCACACAGCTTGACTGTAGCTGGGTTTGAATACTGCAGAGGTTTTCTCCTCACCTTTCCCTTTCCAAATGAATTATGGCTCCCCGTTAGATTTTTACATGGTTTCAGTCTAGCAGAAGTATTATCCTCTCCTAGCTATCCATCTTCACATGACTGGGTTAAGCAGAAGTAGATTTTGCCACCTGAAGAATGTGAATAAAATATTTACTACTTCTTCCCCAGGGCACAAAATTTATGGTGGCATCAGCAGAGTCAACACCTTCACCAAATGAATCACGGAGACATTAATGTTCCATTAGTGCCAAAAATTGTGTGTCCCAACACGGCTCCTGTGAAAAGTCCTCTCCCAGCACTCGCCATGCAGCACTGCCACCAGCACCTCTGCTTTGCCTCCAGGCCCAGAGTGGATGGGGAAGGAGGGTGACTCATGAGATCACGCTCACCAGCACAGAATGGGTGCAGAGACAGATCCAAAATTGTCCTCTTAGTATGGCCATGATTTTGCCAGTTCTATGAGTCTGCTGCCTTAAGCAACAACCTGTTTTTCCTGCGCTGGGACCCAAGAGGAAAGCATACAATATTCTTTTAGGAGCATGATAAAAATAGCTAAAGGAAACACAAACCATTTACATTGTTATTTAATGCAATAAGTCTTTCAGATACCATTATTCAGTGACGGGCTAAGTACAGAGCCTCCTGCTATCATTGGCAATGACACTCAATTAAGCTGAGCACATCTAAATTATGGCTTTTAATTAAAAAGAGGCAACATCTAAGATGGCACCAACATGTTTAAAATTTAATGCATTTCACACCAGATGCTGGAGTCATCAACATAAAAATCTGTCGACAACATGTGCATTTTTCAAATGGGAAAACCTATTTTTAAAATGTCAAACACTCTAAATTTATAATAACACATGTCAGTGGCCTATCTGGCTTGACGAGCTTTCCATTTCACTATTCACAGATGATAAAAGCCTTTCTGAACATGAAGTTTTGTTTTTAATTTAAATAATTATTTATTATCCAAACCTTACAAATTGAGAGTTTTCCCAACAAGGCAAGTTAGAATTAAAAAGTGTAATTTTCATGAAAGATTGAATTTTTTTGAATTTTTTTTCTCACTAAGAAGATCATTTATCTTCTTAATTAACATTAAATCTTTTATATATCTCATTACCCATATGAGTATGAAATCAAGTATGAAAGTCATAAAGTCAGTTTATGGGTTCTTGGGTAAAAATCTCTCTTCCTTTTCAACTTCTTTTTTACCTAAATGGCATGCTGGACAGAGAATTGAAATATTTTCTTAAGGACCTTAATTCTGAAAGCCAGGTTTTCACTCTTCAAGCCATTATCATCTATTCTGCAATGAAACCAAACTAGCAATAAAAGCTAGAGCAAAAGCAATCATACCTAGAGAAGATGGGACTTTTGAGGTCTAATGTTTCTGGACTAAAAAAAATGGAAATGAAAATTAGGGACTTACTCCAAAATATTGGGTTGTGACTTCTCCCCTGTTAGTGTATCAGCTACCAGGGAGATAGAAGCGCTCTTTCTGTCTCATAATTCCTGCTGATTGCACAAACAGGAAAGATGCAGGAAAACTCTCTTCTCTGTAGCACCTGGTGAACTGAACCACCTTCTTTCCTTCTAATGCTTACCACAATACAAACCATTTCATTGTCTTCTTTAGAATGCACTAGCTTTCCAATAAGTAGACAGTAAGTAATGAGAATATGGACATAAAACATCTAGACCATGATGTACACTATCAGGTTGAAGGCAAAAGAGCTTGCACAATACAAACAGATGCCATTCAGCTAAGCCGATTCAGTAAGCAGCAAATAATATTTAGCTCTTTGGGATGAAGTAGCATGTTAAGGATAAATCATATTCCACTCTGGGAAGCTGCTAAGAGATACAGCAGCACTGGGAAATGATGCTACCAATAGTACCTACAGATTGACTCAGAGTTTATCCTCTTTCTGTGCCTAAAAGAGCACAAATGTTTAATAAATCTGAGATGACACATATATTCATGCATATATTTTCAGAGGACAACCCATGTTTGTGCACGAAGGAGTGCTGCCTCCTGCTGCTGGAGCCTTGCCTCTGTGTATTTTTTTTTCTTCAGCGCC
>VXBB01009104.1:180560-219705 GCA_013399915.1 Illadopsis cleaveri | reverse complement strand
TTCTTCTTATTAAATTGTATTTTTCTGACTTGGAGCCTCTTACTCGGTTTGCTTTCAAACCACTACAGTGCCACTCTTACCTTCCTTAAACAAACCAGCATGAAACAAATCCACACTTTTGGTTTCATATCTTGCTGTTATCAGTCATCATCAAATCTCCTCTTCCTAAATAAGCTTATAGAAAAGTGCAAAAAATGTCTAACACAAGCTTTCATAATTAAATCAAATATACTAGATCAGATGGAATAAATTTTCTATCCAAAATTTGTAATGAAAAAACCAAACAGCAGCATCAAAGGGTGATATTATGCTACTACAAATGCTGGCCTAATATTTATTTTCCTTCTCTTGGATTTTTCCCTGGAGTATCTCATAGTTTACCTAAGATACTTCTACTTTCCTGTTAGAGAAGTGGTTAGGATGTAGGCTAAAAAATTAATATTTTAAATCTCTCCTAAAAGGCTATAGTTCAAGAATAATAAAAAGAATTTGCATTTCCATCCCCAGATGCACAAACCAAAGATTTTTCATTGATTTTTAGTAATGTGCCTTGTATTCAAGTGCCATCATTAAGAAGATAATACAGGATTGTCTTTCCTTCCCTGCATAACACCACCCTGTTATTAGTCTAGCCCAGTCCTTGGATGAAATCAGTTCACTGATGAAGAACATTTGAAGGAAGCTGAAACCATGTAACACAGCAATAAGCTGGCACATGGAGAGAAAGCATTTTGAAAGGTCTGTGGCTGTAATACAGTCCTTGAATAAAAGTGTGCACACAGAAAGGGGTCAGTTCTGTCACACCTCAGGAGAAGTCTGATTCCTTGCTGAAGGTAGTTTTGCTTTAAGCACTTCGTGGCAAGGACCAACTTCCTTGAGGGCAAACTGAAAACTGGCGTAAACTGTCCCAGTACTGTAAACATCACATTTATTTCAACACTATTCCCTGTATTTCACTCCACATTTCTTTGTCTTGGCAATAAAAAGCATTCCTCACATTACCACAGGACATTGCAGGTACATTCGCTTTACTAATAATTGGGAAAGTGAAACCAACAATGTGTCAAAATTTCATCAAGCCATGTTTCTGTGTAATGTTCAGAAGGTGAATGACACATAATCATCCAGGCAAAAGAAGAGTCAATATGAAAGAATTTGGTTATGAACAAGGTGCCTCTAATTTTACTGATATAATTCTGCACATGACTACTCATGGTTTATGTACAAACATCAAAAGCCTTTCCTGGTTCTGGAATTAATATAGGTAGAACACATAAGGAAGTTTGGGTGTATAGCCCTATTGTCTCAAGGACAGCACTATACTTCTGACTCACAGTTGTATGACAAGTTTGATGGGAAATGTTCCCAGAAAACAACCAATGAACAATCACATTTACTATCTAAAATAGCATCTACAGGATGAAAAACCATAATTTACTTCGATGCAAGTGAGTAAAATTTGAATAAGTGTCCTAATTTGATAATTATTCAGATCCAAATAAAGAGCTTAAATTTCAAAATGCATCATCATCATCATCAAACTATTTTTTTACTGATGTTTACATTGAAATTTTCAATGAAACATCACAGATTCTAAAGTACAGCTTAGAAGACCTTCCTATGATTTTATCCCTGAAAACAAATAAATATAAACTTAAGTCTGAGTTCTAAGAGAAATCTCCTTTTCCTAAATTGCAGATATCTGTCAACATGCTTTTATTTTTATTTTTGTTTTGTGTACTAATCAGAATAGTAGTGTACAACTGTGATGTAATTTTTTTTAAGCTTTTGTCATGAAAACACTATCTATTTTAAGACTAGATAGAACACTGTTCCAGCTAGAACACTGGAAGTACTAAGCATAAAAAAGTTAATTTCTGTTCTGAGAATATTGATAAACAAAGTCTATAAAATATAAACTCAAATTATTTTTGCCAAATTTTCCTTATATATCTCCTGGGGAAAAAAACCCCACATTATTATGAACTTAATTTCATTTTCATGCCCACAGTTTATTTTCCTCAAAGATGAAAAAGTCTGGATTACCTAAGAATTTTTTAAAACATTGCTTCAGATGAAAAACTAGAATATACCTGACAGTGAGTATTCGCCTTTTAGACTTTCGCTTTCTCGGATTAGGAAGGCTCCTTCCTGGTTTCCAGGGTACAACAGTTGTCTCTCGGCATCTGCTCGTTTGATTGGGCCAAAGAACCATCTGAACAAATAAAAACCATTAATTTTACCACTCAATGAAACATACCAGGAAGACAGTTAAGCTTTTATAAACATGCTGCATATTTACTAAGAGATAATCTGTGCTATGTTAATTAAATGTCAATAGTATGGGGGAAAAAAGCCAACAAGAACTACAGACCAAATTTATTGCTAGAAAACATCACTTACACATTTGAGTGAAATCTTGATTTTACTGCTGATGAAAAGTCTTACTGCTTTCAAGGCAACAAGCATTCAGAAGTGACAGACTGTTCTTGACCCTCAAAAAAAGAAAAAAATAACCAAGAATATTTGCCAAGGCTACAAGTGCAGAAATTGAGGCCAAGTCTATTGATGCCACTTGAACAATATAGAGGTGCAGGTATGTGCTAATAACCCACCTTAAAAGCCAAAAGATCTCTGAAACTGCAGAAAAGCTCTCAAAAATCACCCTGCTTCCCCATTCCACTACCATGTCAATACCTCAAAGGAGTTACTGGTAATTTTTCAGCTTTGCTGCTTTTTGACAAACAAAACCAGTGTATCCCTCCAGTCACTACAAACATCTCAACATCCGTGTTCTGTGAAACTCTACTCTGATCTATGCCTTTTAAACCATTTTTCCTCCCTCATTAAACCCTGTGGTTCACAAAGGCTTGTTAAAGCAATAATTTAACTTGCTCCTCTGAAGATAAAATTTAGATTTCTTGCTGCTTTGTGCCGAGTTTAAATTAAACAAAAGTAAGACAGAGATGAGTCAGCATTTTCAGCAGGGGTGGTGTTCAGCTTCCTTCTAACAAACCTGCAAAGCTCTTTCCAAGATTAGCTCCACTTCTTATTTAAAGGAAATGATGTTAAATAGGTATCAGAAATATGCCATATGCTCATAGGATAATTCCTTTTAAATTAATCACAGCTAAAACTATTATGCAAACTTCAAATATAAATAAATGCACCACAAGTAAGTTGCCTACTTGATTTTTCAGTTACTAGTGAAAAGTACAGACGGAGTCATCAACAAACTATTTTAGTATCCGCAAGGCTTGTAGTCATCAAGAGGAATGGAGGAAATAAATGAGAACATTGGGTGATACCTTAGCTGATCAAGCATGAGACTGATAAATGGGTTTGTATAAAAAAAATAGGCAAATACAGACAGCACTAATCCATGCTGAATATGCTTTATTAACAAAAAAAAATTAAAAACAGATTTTCCAGAACATATTCCTGTGTGCTGAGTTGAAGAAGGTTTGGATTAAATAGGTCTTGATACATATTTGGCAAGCAAACTAATCTCACTAGAAAGCTGGAATATGTTAGTAGTAATTTTAATTAGTTAAATGTGTTCATTAATTCAACTAATTAATTTAATTCATTCATTAGACTGTAGGAAACTAAGTAATCAATAAATGTTCAAATTCTTGACTAAGGTTCTTGTCAAAGAAATGACAGTACAAGTTCAACTGTATTCAAGTCCCAAAGAAAATCTGTCTGCCCTAAAATCTGAATAGGAATCTTTCTGAAATTTCTAAATATACCTGGCTCTGAAATCTAACAAACTACATGAGCCAAAAAAAATTAATATTTTTCCTTCTGAAGTATTAGATATCACACAATAATGTCCAAAGTGACTGATCCTCATAAGAGTGTGTAAGAGGTGTTTTATTTTTTGTCTCCTTTGTTCTTGGGTAACAAGGATAGCACCTTTTCAAAAGAATTTAATTTTGTACCAAACCCAAAATAGTTCCCAATGCATTGTTAGCAAGTCTGGATTTTATGATAGTCAAAATATAGTCTTTATGCAACTCAACATTTGAATATACACTGTTAGTAACTCAAATTTCTAAAGCTGAAAACTAGAGTAGTAATACAATCCATGCAACTAGAGGAAACCGTTGCTTTATTTTGGAAATATAAATTAATATACAGTTACTCTGTGTATGTAAAACTATGCCTACAATATAAACCATGATTTGGGAAAATAATATGCACATAAGTGCATCCCATTTAGGCATAAGTATCTGCTTCTTTGATTTCAAAACATTTCAACTTATATGCTTATTTTTGTTAGGCTGGAAAAACTTCACTCAAATCGATATGAAATTACCGTTAAAAATTACATATATAATATGTAGGTTCTGACTCCAGATAAGCTTAGCAGTTAAAAAGATCCTAACTTGTAAAATAAGATAATTAGAGCAACAGTATTAGAAGAGGTAAGTGTAACTGAAGCAATTATTATGGAGGGTGAAAAGTGGACACATATTGTGTATTACCTCATTTGCCTGACTTTATATGATCTGATTAAAATGTTTCAGAAAAATACAGGGAAAATTACTTTTAACAGGACTTGAATATTTGATTCTTAGTTCAAAGCCATTTGGGTTGCAATAATAATTATACAGTACCAAAAGTAATACTGAATGTGAAAAAACCAATCTCAACTTCAAAGCAAATAATTTAATTTGTTATTCACTTTTTTTTTTAACTAAAGCGCATCTGAATTTAAAGTACTATTTTCAGTGTAATGGAAGTTAAAATTCCTTTTAAAAACGTGGAGAGCTTATTTCGATTTCTAGCAATTGAACTTATGCTTCAAAAGGCTTAATATTTTACTTCATCCAAAAGTGTGTATCTTAGAGGGAAAAGTGCTCTAAAATGTAATAATGAATCAAAGTAATTGCTCACCAGGACATATTGCTCTGCAGGATAAGAAGGTCAGACCAAAACAACACCCAATCCTTAGTAAATCTATTCAGGTTTTATAGCTCAAAGAGAAATGAAAGTTTAAAACAGAACACTTGGAAAACAAGAACTAAACCTGAAGCACTATCCATTGAGCAAGTTACGTAACTGCTCTGACTTCAGTGCAATGTGTTGGCACTAACAGTCCAGGAGAAGTTTAAATTAGCAATTCTTACACATTATCAATCTGAACTTCAGCTCAAAGCCAGGTCACCTTGGGTCATGACTGTCGACGCTGGATCAGTAGATTACTAGGTATGGCACAAATGAGTGCATTCAGAATTGGGCACAATTTTCCATTTCTAGCAGGAGCTGTCTGGCTAGCACAGAAATAGTGCTCTTCTGTCAGCAAAACCCAGGAACATGCTTTCTTAGCCAACACTGCATCCAGCACCCCAACTCCCTTTTAAATGTAGGATACCAGATTTGGGTTTTGGGGATTGTTTCTAGCAGCTTCCTCTGAATCCCTTGTTTACACCATTATTCATAGCTATCAGGAGTATGTTCATTAAAAATTCCAGGGTATTTCCAAGTCATTTTGGCCACCACATATAGGACGACTTTGAAGCCAGAAAACATGACTTTCATATAGGTTGATAACAAACCCAGTCCTCACTTGTTGCAGATGATGCTCAATACTGGAATACCAATGAGATTTTGAGTGGTTATTGAGACCATAGTAATCACATCTGTTTTGGCCATCAGTTCCACTAGCACGTTTATCATCACCATATCACATCATGGCTCACGGCAGGTTTTGTTCCCTAGCTGTGACAGTATCACTGCTGAGACCTCTAAAGACATTCTTCCAGCAAAGAAAATCTTCATCTAGCTGAATACTGGTGGTTATGCTTGAAAGGCAATTTTTTTAAGAAACAGAGATCACATCACCTTACACTCATTCCTGCCTACCTATTCAGCCCAGTTTGAGCTAAAATGGAGTCATGAGTTCAAGGGAAGTTGGCAGTGCTACCTGGTTCCATCACCGCCTTCCCTGAGAAGCCTTCTGTCCTCTAGGGTGCAATGAGCTGCTGATTTCCATCCAAATGTCAAAGCCCCATTTACCTGGCTCTGCTTTCTGTCCCCCAGTGTCCCCCAGTTACATAAAAATCCACTAAAATAAAAATAGTCACTCCTACTTCTGCACTTTTCTTCTTATAGCAGGAAGATATGGCAGGAACTTTCAAGATGGACACTAGAAGAGAGGAAGAGTAACATGAGCCAAGAGCTAAAGCAAAGAAAAATGTGGAGGCAAAGTTCTCCAATGCTGTATCACTGGCAACATTTCCAGTGCCTAGTTACATGCCTAGAAAAGGACAAAGGCCCCAGTGGAAAAACCAAACCCACAAATATCCCCATAACAAAGAGTATGAAAACGAGTTTTCTTCCCTCTCATTAATGCAAAATCCCCCTCTGGTCAAATCCGTCCAATGCACTTATCTTGGATAGAGACTAAAGACGTTACAGAAGATCTCAACTAATCTGGGAACTGTGGTCTTCTCTGTCCTGAAATTAACTCTATCCAACACTCAGAACTAACCCCCTCCTAAAAAAAGGATTCTCAGCCATGCTCCAGATGAAAATGCTCTCAGGGGAAATATTTTTTTGGCAGCTTGCCGTTCCTCGGACACCCCTTTCACAGATCCCACATCACTCTACATTCAACCTCTCTTCTTGATCTTTCCTAAATCCTAACATGCTAAATCCTGACTCCAACACAAGGTATGTGCTGAGCCTTAGCCAAAGCACCCCACTCATGGGCCATTCAAAATATTTCTTTGGACATGTCGATCCTAGGGCAGCTTCTTTGCAATTGTATCTAAAAAAAATTCTAAATTCATATTTAAAGATGTTGTGAGCATCCCGCTTTGGGATGTAGGTAAGATGCTAATGACCAAGCTAAACACCGACCCTGAAATAACATCTGCAATCTTTAACTTTCTTGGAAATCTCAGCAGATCCCTCAATGTTCTTTTGTTATTCCCACTGAAAACCAGCAGAGAAAATGATATGGAAGTTTTTCACCCATCTCCTTTAAGGCCCACCAGTTTCCCACTTTTATGCTCTACCATTATTTAGATTTAATATGTAGAGGAGAAAAGTCAGAATTACCTCTACAATGTCATATCTGAAGTCATTGAATTTCCTTTAATAAGTAGTTATAGCTGGGATATGGGGAGATTATTTCAGTTTTTCATTCAAGTTGCAGGACACTGCAGGTAAGATAAGGCTAAAAGCAGAGGCCTGTGACATACTCATAATTTTGTTAATGTTCAATTAGAAGCAAAAATCCTGAGGGCTGAGTCAGCAGTAAGGTACAACCACATATAGAAGCTGTGATCAGTACAACAGGAATGAAGAGGGAAGAATGGGGACAAAAAATGCCGAAAAATAGCATGGAGAAATAACAGAATGAGTAACAGCAAATCAGTCACATAACATTTATTTTCAAAAATTACTGAAGATGTTGAAATGAACGGCATAATCCCATCCTGGATCAGCACTTTGCACCATAAGGGCATCTTTCTTCTTACTTTTCATGAGTGCTTACAACTGGGATTTACTTTCTCATGTTAGGGTAAGCCTCATGAGGTACTGCTAAATGTCAACAGCTGAGAGGGTTTGTTGAGATTCCTGTAGTTCTCAACCAGGAGTCTCCATTAGGGAACAAATGGTGCTGGCAAAATATTATCTGGCCCTCCAGAAGATTAACTCACGTGTGTTAACTGTGTCTGTAGTACTAGGCTGAGGAGAATAGGCTTCTTTGACTGAGAAAAGCAAAGAATCACTGCATTTAGAGCAAAATTCCTGGGTGAGGACAAAAAAACCTCAGATACTATCTATAGTGAAACCACATATATCCCAGTTTCTTCTGGAATGAAGAAAACTTGTGTAAGAGCTAAAACAAATATAGAAAAGATCCAAAATCACATGAAGCTTACATTTTAAATGTCTCAAAATCTACTGTCATAGAAGCTGTAACTACATACTCAAGTACTTCAAAGTTAGGAGATGGCAATATTAATACTGCTTTCATGGCACCCACTCAGCCATTTTAAGAAGATCCACTGTGATACCATCTTTAATTACATGGTCATATTCAGTGCTCCCTACAGTGTTAATATGAATGCTGCTCACTAAATAGTTACCCTCTATTTTGTTTTGTCATTGCATAGATAGAGTTCATTTACTATTTTAAACAATTTACATTGTTTAGTGTCTGCTTTCAATGCCAGTAACAAAATTACATGAATGGCTTCTTTCCTAGCAGCCTCTATTACAGTGTTCATGACTGTAATATCCAAATGCTTTATAAACATTCATTAAATTCTTTTAGTGGTTCTTTTCCTTGTAATATACTTTCTGCAGTGGAGAAACAGCCCAGAAAGGGACTAGGGCAATATGAAAATACTATTAGTATTTTCTACTAATTTTGGATGTCCAACTGGAAAAGTCCAGGGCCTGCCTTTAAGAGAATTTAACATTTTGCAGGATGGAGTGATTTATTTGGTCAGCAATAGGTCCTGACTTCTGTGCCACAGCAGAAAAGGAGAGATGCATGGAAAGCTAAAGAGACAGAGAAAGAGACAGAGAGATCCTCCAGGGTCTTATTCAATTACTTTCATCATATGAGCACCCTGTGACCACTGCCCTTACTCAGCACATGGAAACCTGAACAGCCTTGTGTGCAGCACTCCTCACTGCTGTCATCCACGCAGGACAAAGAGGGCTGCTGAACCAGCTTTTAATCCATGCCAGGTTTGCAGTCTGCTATGGGTAAAGAATGGGGCAGAAACAGGGGCAGAAGTTTACCAAGGAAGCTACCAGCAAGTACTCTCTATGCTGACAGGAGGACTCCAAGCACTTTTGGGTTTTCCCAAAATAACAGAAATGGAGAATGCAACTCTCAAATTTTAATGAATATGTTCAGTTAGTACATATAAAGTCTAATTGTATTTTCAAAGCCTTGGTTATTTGAAGAAAAGTTTTCTTAGATAGCAAAAAAGCACACACTTTAGTGCAGCAATATTCCCTACTGAATATCAAGCCCATTCTGCAACATACATGAATAGAAGATTTCTTGTATTGTTCTAAGCCACATTTTTTGCTTTCAGGCAGAGAAAGAGGCAGCCTGTGCCTCACCTGTACCTGATACCAATCCCGGAAAATTCACACCTAATCAGGTAAAGTCTGGAAAAATTAAAAGCAGCTAAACGAGCTCTTCTAATAGGAAATATTTGGTTGTATTAATTATAAGACAAATGAAGTAATGAAGAGCTGATTCTTCAAAAAATTAGGAAATATCACTGCATAGATGAAAGCCTTCCAGATATAACACAATTAAGAAAAAAATGTGCTTTACAAATGCTGAGGTGTGTGCATGGAGAGAGTGGGAGATGAGGGCTGGCTGCATCAATTTTTCTCTGTATAGTCTACAATGAACCCGATGACAGTTCCCAGGGAAAAAAACAAAGTAAAACAAACAAAACAAACAAAAAACTAATAAAAAGCCCCCCACAAAACAAAACAACAACAAAACAAAACCCCCCAAAAACATACGAGATAAAACCAACTAAAACCAGAAAAATCTTTAGTCAGGCTAAACCATGAAGATGAACACTTGCCAGGAAGATTCCTTTCAAGAGCATTTTCAAAAGCACAAATCTTCCCATCAACGGCATAAGAATCTACACAATGAAAAGTCAGGGTTTTCTCTAGGGCTTGCAGACTTCAACTGGGCAGAATCCAGAAAACCTTAGATTGGGTTTCAGGCAGAGCCTTTCCTCCTTACTTCTTTCTACAGGCATGCCTGGGATCATTTTTAATTCTGTCTGTCTCTCACTGTCATTTATTATCAGATACTGAAGGGTACATGGAAGGACAAAATTTAGGAGGAAGGAATTTAAAGCTGACGGTAAAGGAAGTCATAGGACATTGCAAGAGGAAGGGAGACAACAGGACAGTAAAAATTCAAAGCTGAGAGGACCATAGAATATTAGCAAGTGGATGGATTGAGAGAAGAAAGTCAGAGTTAGTAGACAATGGTGAGGAAAGAAAGACAAAGCTAAGGACTGCATTCAGTGCCCAAGGGCTATAGTCTGCTGCTGAGCTGCTGCACTGCTGAGTAAACGCTGGTTTTCATCTTACCCTGTTCCCACAGGGAGCCTGGCCTTTGGCAGCCATTTCAGTCCAACTTGGGGAAACAATTTTACAGAACATCTCTTGAAACAATTTCACAGACTCTCACTGTGAGGATTGCTCTATACAGATCTTTTCTGGTTCACTTTCTTAGTTCATCACAGCACTCATTTTTGTACATGCCAAAAGAATATTTTAACATTAGTTTTCATCACATATATTTATTGTCTAGAAGTCATTGCTTTAAACCTCATTCACCAAAGTACCATCAGCAAAAAGTGAGTCAGGAGAGGTTGTTAAAAACTGTTTATGCAACAATACCCATCTCTGTCTACATAAGTAAATCATCTGAGATCTTAACGTACTGCAGAGAATACCTGACTTGGACTTGCAATAAAAAAACATTTAAACTGTCCATTTATAGTGACTCAGCACAGTTCTGACTACTTATTTACCACAATTAGAATCTACTTCCCTCCAAGTTAAACCAGAAATTCAGGTTTTCAGAAATGGTTATGTCAGGCATCACACTTAACCTTTGGCAACTACAATGAATTTGCTTCACACGGGAAGAACTGAGTCATGTATATTGCTCAGAACTCTGTTGTTGAATAACTTATCACAAACTAAAATGAAGACTATCGTGTGTGCATTGTGTGTGGGACTTGGAGTTTCTGAGTCTTTTCACAGTGGGTGGAATAAGTTTGTTTTCCTTTCCACAGAGAAAAACATAGAATATGTGAATAGATGTGTATAAAATAGTTGTGTAAAAAAAAAGGGCTCATTTCTACACTATGTAAGCAGCAGAGATCTATCAAAGCAACAGAGCAACACTAGTTTATGTTGTTAAAAGTCTGTCTGTATGTTTGAAAGTGACTGTCTGTAGCAACATGCTCTAAGTTTCGCTGTATTTTCCACATTTTGTGATCAACATTGCGATTTTTCTTTGAATAACCATTACAGTGTGAAATACAGTTTTGGAAAATAACAGATCCCATTTTGCTCTTGGCTTTCAGATAACGTTTTCATAGCGTTCTTGTCAGCAGATATAGCTGACTGGTTGGTGTTTTTCCAGAAACACTAAATTTATGTTAAACTTGAGAGAGTTTTATTGGTGAGATGGCAGAATATAAGAGAATATATGAGAAAAGGCATAGAAGCAAAAAGGGAAAGAGAATTAAATTATACTTCTCCATGTATTTTCTAAACAAAATTTTATAGTAAATTTGGGAAAGTACTCAATTTGAATAATTTTAAAATTTAAAGGGTTTTTTGTTTCTATTTTCAAATGGAAGTTCCAACTAAATATAATCACTTTTTTTCTTTCAATTTTCTTCAGAAGTGATTACATTATCTGAACAAGCAATATTGTTCACATTATTTCAGGGCATATTTTGATTTCATACAAAGCTAAAATGAAGGACTCTTGAGAAACCTCTCTGTTTCTTTCTTCCAGAAGAAAGGAGACATTTTTCCTTTCTCTTAGCCCATATTTATTTGATAATGAATATGCTTACTAGAATACAAGTGATATCCACGTGAAAGGGGACCTTTAGCTAAAACAAGGCAATTTAAACCCATGTTTCTAATATAGCCACTCTCTTGCTGGAGTTTACAATGTGCATAGATGTTTAAATACCCTAATATGGAAAACAGCACTTTAAGAAAAGAAGTAACATTTTGGGGACTGAATGTCTATGAGCCTACCACCAAAATTAGGCATTACTTTTGCTACCATTTCTTGGTAGCAAGATGGGAATTTGCAGGTTATTGCCAGAAAAAAGTCTTTATACTTCTACACTGAAGGAGCAGATTCACCACACTTTCATTGTGTAGTGTCTTTAAAAGCAGATGGTTTCAATTTACTAATCACTGACAATTTGACTGTAACACTGAACAGTAGCTTACTCCACACAATCTCAATGGCTGCAAATGTAAAACTCCCACCTACCCTGGCAGACTTATGTGTATCTCAGACCCAAAAGCCCCAGGTTCCACTAACAAATCACTGGGGCAGAGATGAAGAAACTGCAGGAGATGACTTTCTCATGTCAAGAGGGCAACAGATGTGTCAAAAAGGACTCTGAGCCCTTAAAGTCTGTTTTGGTCCAAGAAATATCTTTGGTTTTTGTTACGCCATTGTTTTCTGCATAATAAATAATGAGCTGTGCCCTAAATAAAGGACCCTAAATAAAAGGCCCTAAATAAAGGGCCTGTCAGGGCTTCACAGGCTTTTAAAGTAAAGTAACTGTGTGGGATTGTTTAGATAAGGGAAAATTCAACAGTGAGTAAGTTGGTTTAAGCCCACCACAATGGCAGGCATTTCCTCTTCCAGTCTAAAACAAATTTACTGTCTTGTAAACATAAACACCAAGATTACTTGTGCATTAGTCTAAAAATCTGTGACACATTGTGTGCAAACCTTTCCCGCAAGGACACAGTGGGCCATGACCGTGCTGTCACCTGATTGTGTTGTAAGGGATTAAAAATAATACTACATTCATTTCTCAGTAGTTGATAATGGCAGCTGACCATGCTGCAAACATGGAAGTTGATTTGCTCTGAGTCTGCTGCAGGATGACAAACCATTGCACCTTTGGCTACTCTTGCACTCAGTAACAACTGGAAGTGACTGTTTCTCCTGTAGGAATAGTATTACAAGGCCAAGTGCATGAGCTGTGTAATTTAGCGTAGCTCACCCAATAATGGGTTCACTGCGCAGTAGGAATCAAATCACAATCTGATAGGATTAATTTGTGGAAATATCCATAAATGCATTTCATTTTGTGAGTCCCTGCTTTGCTATTGTGTAATTAACTTTAACATTTGTATTCATTCTCCACAATATTTGTCATCTGCATGCTGTATTATTTAATCTGCTCTGAAGTTCTTTTATATGAGAAAACAAACAGTAGGTGAAAGTGATATGATATTGCTTTTTGTGATGTTTTAGTTACACAAGTCCTATTTAAGAGATTGAAGTCAATTGTCAAGTTTGTTCTCTGTTGTGGTTTTGCACCTGAATAAGGGTTCCAATGCATTTAAAGCTTGTTCTGAAACAACAACTTGCATTTGGAGTCAATGAAAGGCTACCACTGTCTTTAACATCCATTGCTTTAGGATTTGGGGTCTGAAATACAGCCATAGAATCACCTCTTTAAAAAAACCTCAAACTTAAAATACATTCTTGAGACCCTATTCTGCTGCTTAGAGTCTTTCAAATAGCATTGTAAAATCTTGCAACAATGTTAGTAGTACTTGTATACATTTGTACTTCTATACTGACATAATATACTATAAAAGTAGCAATAATTCTGCTGCTCATAACCCAGGAACAAAGTGGAAATCTTGAGGTACTCCTAATGTTAACATGGTACAGAGAACACAAATAACATGAATTGATTTAACACCATGGGAAACTGAAGTAGACAAGAAAATTTTCAATCATACATTCACTTAATGTACTGAACCCTAGGTTTACATCCTTAACATCTGCATAGTTTGAGTTTGCCTGTCATTTCCCGATAGTTCATCAGCTAGTGTGGCTACATTTATTTCTGGTTATTGTTGTTGTTAACATTAACTTGTCAGATTTGGTGTCCATGTGTTTGTTTCCCTCCCTTTCCTTGTTGGTAAGGTCCTCAGATAATCCTGAAAAAGAAATGTTCCCAAATTCCACATACCCTTCTCTGTCAGTGCAGCGGAGCAACTCCTCATCACCACCACCCTCCTCGTGTGCCCCTCTGGTACGTCTGCGTGTCCTAGTGTACAGCTCCCTTCACTACACACCCTTAGAGAAGCAAAGATTCCTTCCACATTCCCTGACAGAGACTTCCACTAAATGAAAAGATCAGTAATTTCAAAAGGAAAACTGGGGTTGGTGAGTTCTCAACATTTTTGAAATTCATGGTACATATTCATTCCTACATGTGAGTCTTAGATTTCTTTTCTTCTTTTGCAGTAAGGCTTAAAAAGCTGTGCTGCAAAAATTTTTTATGCTATAAATACAAGGGAAAATATGTTAATTAAGCTAGAAATATAGCTAATTTAGTGAGAGAAAGCTAAGGAAAAATTCTTACTGGCATTACTGCAAATAAATTTATAATGTGAAGTATTATAGAGTACTCTGCACAGAAGTAGTGGAATGTCAATTAGTGCAATCCTTTATGGAGCTATCACTTATCACCTAAATCACTGCTTTGTTTTTCCAGTTTTTATTGATTAAGATTAGTGTACCAGCATGAAAAAAAGTATGTATTTCTCTGTCGTTTAAGTGATAGAGAAAAAGAATACTTTTTCATGATCAATATTTTGTTTGATCTTCTGAAAAGCTATTTACAGATGATTTCTAGGCCTGTCTGGAGAACTGGAAACTGCAAAGATGTAAATTTCCATTCTAATTTCTTATAGCACTCATGGTTTTCTTTACACAGATACGAGTTGAAAACCTGAATGTTATGATTTAAGAAAACTCTGATGAAGGACGAACTTCTTATGTAAAGAACTTTAATCTCTTATTTTTAAAGTTTTAACACAAGAATGGCCTTCAAATATATCCTATATAGCATTGTTTAAAAATAACCGAAAATTGACTTTTCCTCTTACACAGAGTAAATATGTAATAATATTTTGTCCTTTTTTTTAATATCATCCAATAAATTATATTCTTTCTCTGCTATGCATATCTTGCTTACATAGCTTGAAAAAGAACAAAACATTTTACTACAGAAAAACATCTGAGTCTGATGAATCATTTTCTCTACTGACCTCTTTTTTAATTAAAGTGCAGGTAAATTTTCTGTCATCTAAACTATGTCACTGGAAGTCTGCTGAGTATCAAATCTTTGCAATACCTGCTATAGCTTCATGTTGGAAAGTAACGTCTTTAGGATAATGACAGGACATATCCTGGGTTTAGCACTGCATCTTTGGTAGGGAGCAAAATTAATTGATGAATAAATCTGTGTGGGTAAAGTCATTGATGCCTGCAGCCTGGGTTGACTTAGAGGCATTGGTGTAGATGGGACAGATAGGTGAGATCTGTAAAGGACCAGTCTCTTTATGTCACAGGGACCTGTGCAGTGCTACCATATCCTTTTTTGCCCATTTATTTTCAGCATGGGGGTTTTTTTGTGTCACTTATGACTAAGCAATCAACAATCTGGAAAAATAAAAAAAAGCCAAACACTTGTTTAGAAATATAAAATTTTCTTCAGAGATGAGAGGGTTTTTTGTGGGGTTGTTTTTATGTCCTAATAGCTAGGTCTTTGCCCACTGACAGAAATAAAGAATTGTGTAGTGTCAACACCTATGGTTTTGCTAAGCAGACTTGACAATAGGTCCACAATTAGACATGGCAGTGATATACTCTTGACTTATACAACAGTTCCAGCCCGCAGTGAAGTACAAAGGTAAGAGACCAAAGAAAGTAGATGGGCTTGTGCAGTTTTCACAAAATCCCTTCTGAAAGCAATGGGGCTAGAGGGAGCCATTGGTTTGACCTTGTAGGGCATCTCTTATGTTTTTATGTCTTAATCTCTTCAGTACAGATAGAATCTTACACAAAGAAAGTCTTCTATAACCAACAGTGCTTTTCACATGTGACAAAATAATGCTTCACAGAGATACCTGACCTAGTTTGTATAAAATGAGCCCAGTTTTAGGACTTCTTAGCCTGGCTGAACTGTTGGTTACTATTTCTCAGTTCTAAACCTGCTCAGAGATCACTCAGCTCTGCATAACTCTGTATTCTCCTGGGCAGAGAGCCATCAAAGACAGCTATTGGGGAAACATTGTACATTACCTGGAGAATGTTTTTGCCAACAACATTACTCAAACACAACTAATCTATGCTAGCATGCGCAATGCTTATTCCTACTGAGTCAGAAAAAACCCCACCAAACAGGACTGTTGAGTTGTCATGACCAGTATGTGGCCTTTTTTTTTTTTTTTTTTTTTTCTTTTCTCTCTAAAAGACACTGTAAAGGCCACCAAGCCTTAGGGAAATCTAACTGGCTGTGTTTGCAGGACGTGTTTTAAGGGCATTTTTTTTTGGTGTTCATGTGATTCATTGTCATGTTCTTCATAATACGGTAATGAAAAGTAGTAGCTAATGATAATAATATCATACACTAATTTGAATAAAGATAAGGTAGTACGAAATTTCCTAATTTCTCAGAATTTGAATAGACAAAGTCATATATATTTAGAAAACCACATTGCCAGAAAATAGGTGGACTTAATTAGACAAGTTTTCATGAAGTGCTTATCTGCAATGCCATAACTTCTTCCACTTTTCTGAGCAGAGACACATGTTCTGGACGTGGATATGCACATGGATGTAAAAATAGTACTGGCACTTGAAAAATTTGTCATTTTACAGTTTGATAAACCATTTCCTTTTGTGTTCAGTGTAGTCTTTGAATATTTAAGAAATAAGCAGAAATTAAGTCGAAATTTGATATGTGCTTGAAGACAGCACTGGAATGCTTAACCATCATTAAATAAGTTAATATAAATATTTAATGGCGTTTTTGCAGTATTGTTTAAATTTAAGAAAGGCACTCCCAAGTCAAAAAACATCAAAAACATGATCTAGCTTTGTAATACACACCTCATCTCACAGGGCTGTATTGCATGATCTTAAAACTATCAGTCTTATAAAATTTCTCTATGTTGTGTGTGTGTACACATGTACACACATACACAAAAAAACCCCAAACCCATAGATAAAGTATATCAATTGAAAGAAAAGACAGAATTTCACATATAGGCTTTTCAATGTTTTATACAAAATACATATTTTGGTGATAGAGACCTTTTCTACCAAAAATATATATAAGAATGACTTTTGTACTTAGCAGGTTCTGAGAATGTGCAACCAACCTACTAGTACTTTGTGTAGTCATGTTAGCAATGAACAATTTTTACGAGTTCATTTCAGTACAAGGGTTAGTGGTGATTCTGGTGGTGTCCTCTGGAGTTTGTACTGTGACAGAATAAGGAACTATGAGAGCAAGAGAGAGGGAGCACACAGAAACCACAGTGGATTACATTCAGTTTTCTGAAGTATTCAGTAGAATCTAAGGTTTCACTTTTAAAAAGCCTCTAGACATTTTGACTGTAAATACCACTGTGAAAAATGACCCACATGAGCCAATAGAACCCCAAAAGCCTCACTTTGCAGGAAGTCTAAAACAAATCAGCCCAGTGAAAGCTTTACTTTTCACTTATAGCAACTGAGATTCAGTCAATGTGTGAAATAGAGCTGAGTCAGGTAAGAGAAGGTGAAGGAATTATGGATTGACAAAAATAACCTACAAAACACTTCTGCTTCCAGAAGGTTGTTTAAAAAGGTCACTGCAGAATTGACTAGTGAGGTTTCTTTGATTAGGTCTGGGGCTCAGTTTCCACCAGCTGGGAAATACCTACCTAAGATATAAGAGATAAGAAATGTTTTCGAAACTGACAAAAGTTAAAAGTAATTGCTATGATCTTCTTTGACCTAATCTACTAGGAATTTGTATGGATTTGCTTCCCTCAGCAACGCAGTCCTGTGTCAATAATACTGGCATAAACCCATGGAATGAATGATGGCCAGTGGCACCCTGGCCTGTATCAGCAATGGTGTGACAAGCAGGACCAGGGCAGTGATTGTCCCTCTGTACTTGGCACTGGTGAGTCCTGTGCTCAGTTTCTCTCATTGCAAGAAGGACACTGAGGTACTGGAGCATGTCCAGAAAAGGGCAGTGGAGCTGAGGAATGGTCTGGAACATAAGGAGGAGAAGCAGCTGAGGGAACTGGGGTTGTTTAGTCTAGAGAAAAAGGGGCTCAGGGGTGATCTCATTGCTCTCCCTAACTACCTGGAAAGAGGTTGTTGTGAGGTGGGGGTGAGTCTCTTCCAGATAACAAATGACAGGAAGAGAGGAAAAGTTATGCCAAGGAAGGGGATGGGTTATTTAAAAAAATTTCTTCATGAAAAGGATTGTCAAGCACTGGAACAAGCTTTCTAGGGAACTGGTGGAATCACCATGTCTGGAAGTGTTCAAAAAGTATATGGATGTGGCTCTTGGGGCCAGTGGCAAACACAGTGGTGCTGAGTTAATGGTTGGACTTGATTATCTGAGAGGTCTTTTTCAACCTCAGTGATTCTATGATTTTATGATTGTAAGTTGTCTTTCAATAAACAGCCAACAGATCCATCAGGATGGCAGGCAAGAGCCCCCTCTAAATACATTCTATGTTTCCTCTATCCAAACCAGAACTCACGTCACTTCAGCAGTGAGGTGTTTTATTTTTGTTTCATTAAAATTAACTGTAGAGCTGGGCCATATTTTTCATCCAGAACAATTTGCACTATGTCATTTTCTTGTTTAGTTTAAACAACTGACAGTAATAAAACAAGAGCAGGTGAATGTGTTACTATGGTTCCTGTTTGTAGTGCAGAATAACAGACACAGAAAAAGAGCACAGAGACAGGAAGGTCACACTCTTTGCCAAGAAGATCTATCTTTTAATTCAGATTTTGGGATTTGTCAAGTTTTCTTTCTGATCATCCTTTGTTGGATGTGCAAATTAAATTATGTGATTCTATCTCCAATAATGTTTTTTGTTTTCCTTTGTCTAAGTGTTATGTCTAAACACAGAAAAAAGAGCATTCCAAATTCATGGGATGCAACAAATACAACCTCATTCAAACTACCTTAGAAATGAAAAATCGGTGTGGCTCGTGGTTTTGACTGCTACCTCTGGCGCAGAGAGAAGAAAAGCACTAAGTGCTCTTACAGTTGTGAATTTATCATTAGCATAGTTTGTGTTTGCTTTTGGTCAGATATTATTTAAAATAATGTTTTCATGATACCAGATTTATTCCCTCATGAAGAGAAAGTTCATTATATGACTATGGTTTGCCAGATTAATGCTTCCACTCCCCCACTGTCTTGCCCCACCTACTCCAGGTGGGACCAGGAGAATACACCTGTCTCCAGAGACAGTAAACACAATTCCGTCAGGATCTCTCCACCTGACAGGTTGTTTCTGGTATAAGAAGTACTGCAGGTGCTAGAAGAGTTCAGCAATGAGAAGATGCTTTACTGATAAATATAAAAATGAAGGGCCTTGTTTCCTCCGTCTGTCCAAAACAGACTTCATTGTAGCAGGTGTGCACTTCTTGGATGCATTTCATTTTGTGCAGCATGTTTGGACTGAAATGTTGCAGCAGACAGAACTCAAGCCATGGATTTAGCTTTTTTCCCCCCTATTCACACAGATTTCATCCAAGTCATCCACCTACAAAGAAATTACTCAAGCCAAAGGAAGGAAGCAAAATGACCTTTTTTCCTTAACAAGAAATCATGCACAAATAAGAAGTGTTTGACTTTTGATATAATTTAGTTCTATTATATAATATAATATACTAGCAAAATATAATATAGAAATGCCTCCTTCAATTGTATCATACAACTTCTACCAGTAACGTTTGGTCTGAGGAGAGCAACACAGTAAAGAAATCTGATTCCTTCTCAGTTCTGATAGCCAAGGATACTTGAAAACTGCCTTTGTTATGAATAGTGGGGGTTTTTTTGTTTTCCCCAGATGAGATATTGCAAATCCTTTCTGCCCTATTGCAAATCCTTTCTGCCCTTTCCCCCAGATATTGATCCACCTTATCAGCTCTACCTCAGTCATATCAGACAGCCAGAGACATCCCAGAAGAAAAATTGTTATCTAAAGAAGTTTCTCACTTCCCTTCTTCCTTTACTTCATTCTCTTTCTTACCAAGGAAAAGAGAAAAAAAGCATGCCTTTCTCCCTGATAAAAATTCACAGACACTTCAGCAAGGGGACAAACTGGTCTGCTGCAGCACTTGCTGAGAACAAGCAATGACCCAGCATTATTCTCTGCCAGAACTGACAACACAGATCCAGATGGACTACCTGATCTCTGTCTCTATAATAAAGATCATGTCAATATGTTGATAAAAGAGGGCTGGATACATTTGCTTGTTAATACTCTTGAAGGTCACAGGCAAAACTGAAATGATAAGCAAAAGAAATTTCACTACTCTGCAAGCAGCTCTCAAGCATCTATTGGCTAAACTTAAGGAGTGGCTCTGTCATCTCTCACTATAGAACCTTTCACAACCCTCTATTTCTTTGTTTCAGTGACTTTATGGAGTAGCCATGCATGCATATGAATGCAATTTTTAAAATAGTTTCTACACAAACATGCTGAAATCAGCTGCTAAAGAATGTGATCACTCTGGTTTTCTTCCCAAGTTTCCTAGGAGTCACACTATGAATTAAGTCTGTTTCTCAGAACAGAACAGCCAGTGTTTCTTTGTCTAATAAGATGGAGATGCAATCCAGAAATAAAATTCCTGTTGTCTCCACAGATGTACAGAATCTGGCTAGTGCTACACAATGNATGGAGATGCAATCCAGAAATAAATGTACAGAATCTGGCTAGTGCTGCACAACATGTATTCAATTAAGTCGAAGATTGTTGATCAACTGTGCCTGGCAAATATTGCAAGCATAAAAAACACACTGCAAATATATGGTAAATGTGCATTTTGGCAGGTGAACACGAGATTGTGAGTCTTCCATTCTTTGTCAGTTCTGTGCTGGGTCCATAAAGGACTGCCATACAGGATGCAAGGAAGTATTAGAAACTTTGCGTATTTCCACCAATGTCTATATGATGGCCATGAAAAACTGGCCAACACCAAAGGGAATTAAAACCAAAACAGAGAGAGAGAAGACAACCTTATGTTGGGGTAGAGAAAATGATTTAATCTTTGAATTTTAATTGTAGAGAGACCTTTTTTCTAATGGCAATCTTTACTTTAGGGAAAACAAAGGGTAGTTCTTGACACCATCATTACTCTTGCTCTTACTGATTCACTAAGATAACAGAGGTGTAAACTAAAGAGGGTGGGTGAGAGGGAATTCTTGGAGGAAATTGTAGCAAGTGATCTTCCAATTTGATACAAGGCAATAAGAACCTTCACTGTGAGGATGAACAGCTCAACAGGAAATGCCCAACAAAGCAAAGAGGTCTAGCTTTATTTTGGCCATGTTTTAGTTGGGATGACTCTTCAAATGTCCTGCAGAGGTCCTTTCTAACCTCAGTCTACTGTTATATGTGTGCAGGCTGACAGCAGACAGGCTTGTATATATATGAAGATCACTAAAGCCAAGCGACTTAGAAAGAAATCTAAGAAAAGACAACCTCTTTAAGCCACAATTATTTTGCTCTGAAATAAAAAGCTCATTTTGGAGAAATTACTTCATCTGAGAGCCGGAAAAACTCTCCCTTTTTTCCTCTCCAGTGTTCTAACAATCTATAGAGAAAAATGTTTTCTTGTAACTTAGTCTTCACTATAAAGGGAGAAAGGTATACAAAAAAGTAAAAAACTATAAAATTGATTCAGTGAAAAGTAAAAAACCAGAGGTTACACAACAATACACTTTGGCAAACCTACCTTTGCATGTGAAGCCCTAGATCTAGAAACATAAGGACATTAGGACCTGAGATGCTGTATAACTGAGAAAAATTACTTTCAAAGTATTAACAGCATGAAGAAATCTGATGATATCTAAGAAAACTAGCTCTTGAAAGAGAGCAAAGGCCAAGCTGAGCTAAATTAGAGCCTACCACCATTTATCTAGTAATGCAGAAAATGCCTTCCCTGCAGATTAATTTCTCCAGTTGGAAGAATTTCTTTGAACATGACTATCGAAAATGTTGCCTGCCTGAATACAGAAATAGAAACAGCTGGTCAAACTCTGGAGATTAAGGTCTTCAGGTTAGAGATTAATCTTAGATTTGCCCTAAAATGCCTCTAGCAAAAATCCTGCAGCTGATAAAAGACTGGCATAATCATATCTGAGCCAATTTTCCCAGCCTGTGGCAGTATAGTGGGCAGATCAGCTCGGAGATGATGTTTCAGGTCCAAATGAGATTTAACTAAAAGGCTGCATCATCATCCCTCTAAAGTCAACATTCAATCTGAGACTAATAATGAACGTCACTTGTGGGATTTCTTTACACAGTAATAATTTTTGCCAAAACATGCCTCTGGAACTTCAGTTACACCTGCTTCAGCAAACGGTGCCTCTGACTTCAAAACACAGAAGTAACTGTGCAGCCCAGGCTGATTCAGACCTTACTCATCATCACTAGGGTGCCAAGTAACTGGTTCTGTGTGATTCCTGATAAATTTCAGAATATTTCATAAGATCTGGCATGCTTAGAAGGGGCAGAAGAAGATGGGATGGATAATTAAACTCTGTGAAAGTTTAACTACTTCATTGGTATTCTGCTGTTATATCCACTTTTACTCTTTGCAGTACTTGCTGCAGTTAATTTTGTCCTGAGAGCAGAGATCTGCGTGCATAGTCTAGAAGAAACCATTAGAAACTTATCTGTTAGGGACTCACCCATCATATGGAAGAAGATGAAAAGGTGTAAAGGTAGCTTGCTTTAACTGATTAACTGGTAACTTTGCAGCTGGTTAAGCTGAACACTTTTCAGGGCAGGGGTCAGATATTTCTACTCTCTGGGTACCATCTGATACACACTCTTATACAAACAAAAATAACGCAGCAGTACATCACAGCAGTAACAACTTGATCTTACCAGATGATTTTTAAACAACTGATTAGTGTATATCACAGCAGGAAATTATTTAAAACAAAATAAAACCCCTCCACACTCTGCCTTTGGTAATTTATTTTTCTGTGACCACAGTGTCTTTTCCTTGCACATGCCAACTAGTGCTACCACCTCTAGGACCACTGGAGATTGAGTGTGGGAGGGAGAAAGAAGAAGAAGAAAGAGAAAAGGCTGTGACCTCCTGTGCCAAACCCGTTTAACAAAACAGAAAAGAGTCTCATTTCACACAACGTGGGTTACTCACGGCTCAGCTTCGATGCTCTGGTCAGCAGCTATGTAGTTGGCAGGGATGTAGCCCGTGAGCTTGCGGCCAGGACAGACTGACACCTCTGGCAGGAGGAGCTTGGCGTACCACCACCCCTCATGGGATGCATTCAGCACTTGCAGCTTATCCCCAGCTCGGAAGCTCAAATCATCCTCAGTGCGAGCGTCATAGTCAAACAGAGCCACAAAGTTATAGATGCTTGCTAGATGCTGGCCTGGCAATGGAGGTAAAGGTTTCTCTTTTATCTTACCCTCTAAGTCCTTCTGTTCTGCTTGGAGGTCAGGTTTTACCACAGCGAGGTTGGCAAAGATCTGGCCTCCTTTGTCTTCCTGCTCACTGTTTCTCCCAAAGAATAAGCAGGGAAGGTAAGGCTCCAAACAGGGACAGTGCTTCCGGCAGAAGTTTCCCATCCTGATTCTTTGTTGCTTCCTCTGCTTCTGCTTTTCTTTTGCTTTTCCTGGTTGCAAGACCCTTAGACCAAATTTTGCACCATCCACATCTTAGCTTTTTGCGGACTGCTCCTGCTTCTCCTTTGGCACAAAATGAAACAACTCCTGGCACAGCTGGAAGCTCTTCTCTAGATCCCAGAGAGAACTCATTACAGATGGCTCCTAATCAGGGAGTGAAACCTAAGAATTCAAGTGCCAGCACACGTGTGGAGGGAATTTTTCACTTCCTCTTCAGAACAGGAAAGCAACACAACAGCTGAGCTGGGCTGAGCTCTGAGAACAACAGCAAAAGTGTGGAGCTTCCTCTGTTGCAGCAAAACAATAAAGCCAGAATATGTAAATAAGAGAGGCTTTTCCACTCCTTCTGCTTGGGATGGGTGTTTTCTTATCTCAGATGTGGTCTGGTCATATGATCAGTGGTGAATGTTTGTCTTGGCAATGATTAACCAAACTGACCTGCCTGCTTCCTCAGCAGTCTGACGTGGACAGCTTGAATGAATATTTCTTTTTGTTTCCTGGTTTGTACTGGGTTTGGTTCACAGTCATTGCTGGCCTGAGACTGGCAGACGTCCTCACTGGGAGTGCACCTGTGGCTCCTTCCCTCACTCACACCCGGGCACATTTCCTGCCAAGTACAGGCCGCAACCCTCTGGGTTTTTTTATTTTTATTTTTTTTATTCAGCTGGGATGGGCACATTTTACAAGTAAAACCAAATATGGCTTACAGTAATAAAGCAGTATATTTTAAGGCATTCCTTATTCTGCATTTTAAGGAAACCAAGGCACTAGCCAAAAAGCATTTCTCTAGGTGGCTGGTTAATTAAATCAACCCTATGTAAAAATAATGGCTGTTGTCCAGTCACCATGTAACCAATGACACAGCATTGACTAGTATATTCCCATTTCTAAAGCATAACACAGTATACAGACCAAGCATGGGTGTCTGGATACTGCTGTGGCAAAGCAGGCTGAAGGGTTGGATACCATATCACAGCGGTGCAACCCAAGCTTGGTAACTCCTGGAAATCACCACAGCTGCAGACATGGAATGGCTGGAGCAGGAGCAGGAAGCACAGAAGATACAGTGATAGCCTGTCTGCACACAGTGGTGGCATTTCAATAAGAGACAAACTCTTACATATCAGTCTTTTTATTGAGATTAATCAAAATTCACACACAGATCTATAACTTCCTGGTGATTAAAAAACCTGAATCCCTTTTTTTTTTTTTTTGGTCAGAAATTTGGTGCTGTTTTCCCAAAGCAGTTACATATCTCTCAATTTCATTAAGAGTTGATGACTTCTGTGGTTTTACTTTACTAGAAAGAAAACAACTAAATAACAGAAACGAAAGTCACTTGCTTTTATCATGTGTCTCATTCATTTGAATGAGGAGACCAGTGGCAGAGGCAGAAGGCTTCTGATGAACTGGGGTCTGTAGGATGACTAAAAGATACCTCCATTGAAAATGATAATGTTAATATCAGGTGCATGTCCACTGAAGAGGAATGGGGAACTCCCTACACGCACTTCTGCAACGCTGCAAAAGATATTAAATAAAGGAGGAAGTACCATACACATCAAGTCATCACTAAACCTCATCATCTTTAGTGTCTGACAAAAAAAGGTAGGATGATTTTGCAGATTATGATAATCTTATTTAGTTTCTGAAGCACCACTGAAGATGATTTTTCAACAGCAATGATTACCACATAATAGTAAGAACACAGATATCCAAGAGATATTTACTTTTTCTCGGTGTGAATAACACTGTCCAAAGGAAAGAAAAGCCTGTATTGAAAAAGAAACTACTTCCATTAGTTTTGTTTAAAGAATTATCTACATTTACTGAAAGCAGAGAGTATTAGAAACTACTACTAAGTAATCTGACAATTTTCAGTTTGCATATTTGATTGACTTTTCCTGTAATGGTTTTTGGTTCTGGCAACTTGGACATTAATTTGGCAAAGCTTTGCAAGCTGCCCAGAATAGTTTCATCATGACAACAAAGCCATTTGCATCATACAGAATCAAGCTGTACAATGCACAACCATTTTCAGGTTCAAGTCCCACGTTTACACACAGGAACAAATACACAAACACATTAGAAATCACACTGCATTCACTGAGACCAAATAAGTATTTATAACTGCAGGAATTGGGCTTAAGCCTACNCAGGCTTTAGAATGGGCAGGGAGAAAGAAGATACCTTGGTAGGATGGGTTAACGGGGAAATAGAAACTAGCTACTTCATACAACATAAATCACCTGCTGATAAGAACTTCTAAGACAGTCAAGGCCTTCTGAAACAGCAAGGGGCCCACTTCAGGTATACAACACTAAACTACACTTACTATAAAACTGTTAAACAAAATCTTGCAACCCCACAACTACCTTATCTCAAAGAGCTCTAGGCATTAAATTCATCTTCTCCCTCAATTTGTGTCCCTGCTTGGCTTTAGAAGAACAGAAAGACTTTTTCTGGACGTGATCAATAAGTATAAATAAGTATAAATCAGATTATTTTCATCCTGATCTTCAGGACCAATACTACGTATTAGCCAAGCAGCCTTTAACAAATAGCCACTCAATTCATTAATCAGATTTAAAAGACTTCTCAAAAAGAGAAGATTGGAGTTGCTGAGAACCACTGAGCAGATTTCCTATCACATGTGGGACAGGACAGTAAGTGAGCTGTGGTGGCCACACCGCAGCAGCTTCTGCAAGGGTCTTTGTTCCCATCCTGATGACTTTATTGAGGATTCACTGCATTTCTGAAAATAAAGAAGTACTCTTAATGGTTTAGAGACTACATAATTTTATCACAGGCAAGAAAAGAAAATTAGCATGTAATAAAAATGTTCTTGCTGGTTTTACAGAAAAAAATAAAATCTGATAAATCCCATAATCCTGATTTTCATACTCACAGTTTGGAACAAATGAGGGTAATCATGCATAATCAGGGGCTTTTCAATATAAACTATTGTCCAAGTCCTCTGCATTCATATTACAAATAATTTTAAAAAATAATCTTTGCATTACTTATTCCTTGGCTTAACTTATTTCTTTTGTCTTGCATACCACTGTATTTTCCTTTTTTTGCAAAAGAAGGCCAAACACTTCTGCATTGCTCTTTGGCCTTCTGTATCTTTACTTAATTTGTTTTGGAGTCTGAATATCAGAGCAGAAATTGTTCAAAAAAATAAGCTACTGGAGGTAAAGTGACTGTTTAAGACTTAATCAGGGATATTGATTAATTTTATTGGCAAAAGTGCCTTAAGGATACAAGGAACCCAACTCATTCTTGCAGCCAGCACTAGCTAGCTAGAAAGATGAATTTATTATAACCAGCATGGCACATTTACAGTATGAATACTGAAATTTAATATTCTGGTCCCTGTATTATAAAAAATGCCAAACACTAATATTGCAAGTAATTTCTTAAAATATGCAACACCTTGAAACAAAGATTGATCATTTAAAAGCTGTGTCTGACAGGACTACATAAACTTAAACTTTAGAAAAGAGAGCAAATCTATTCGATCAAGCAGTACTTTATCCCTTTAAGCTAGGTAATTTCCCATTGCTTTTAATGTATGTTTCCTTGTTCCATAAAGAAAAGAGTGCACACTGATCGTATAGGTTTGAGGATGACAGATATCTGAAGTTATTTTTTATATTCTATATATTGCCTATAAAGCCCAGTGTAAGTAAGACTCTTGCAAGGAGCCTTATGACTGCTTAAAGGATTAATTTGAAGTCCTCTAAATCCATTAAATCAAATTCTAATTAATTCAGAGTCAATATCCCTTAGGCCTTATTCTACAAAACAATCATGTTTAAACATGGTGGTGAAACATATTTCTCTCAGTTGACTGAATGGCCAGAAGAATAATGTGTCAACATTACATCCTTTAGTAAACTTAGTACAAAACTAATCTGCAACACTGACATTAATTGAAGTGATCTTAGAATCAGGTCCTGTTCTGCATGAATTAAGGTATCAGAGTAAGTTGTATAAAATTAGTACAGATAAGATTTGAATCCACAATATTTCAAAAACCTTGTTTTGATATAAGTTCTATTTGCATTCCATGCCTTCAAAAATTATTTTGTATGAGTTTGCATTACACGTATTTCCTACAATTATTGGTTTGTATCTGCTCTGTATGGAACTATTGGCATAATTACATAAAAACTTGGGAGTTTCAGAAAAAATGAACCCTCCTTCAACACATAAATATGCTAGTTCATATTTCATAGCCAAGGAGTGAACACCACTGGGACTCAGTCTTCAGTACTGATGATATGTGGTGTTTGAAACTATTCCCCTACATCATGTAGAGAAGAATTGCAGTCTGAACAGTGCCCTGCTGGGGTAAAAAAATATTTCTAGGCAATATCCACCAATAGTTTTGTTATTAAATATGAGTCAGTTTAAATTGAAAATTGAAAAGGAGAGTGGCTTTTCTTAATGAGATCACAACAGAAACAAACATTTTCCTTCATAATTGCATTGAATTCTGTAAAAGGAAAAAACTCCATGTAGGGAAATGAGAAATTAAGGTATAAAATACAAGAATTGTAATTAAATAATCTATGATGCCTGTAGCATCACTTTCCATGCTGTATAATCTTTTTCAAGCCAGAAGGTATACTGCTGCATTTAATGTATGTCTAAATATTTGACATTATTACCTTACTTAGAAAAACTTCATAATGCATTATGACAAAGCAAGTCAAACCTTACAGCAAAGTAAAATATTCAAATAATGTGATCTTTAAAGAAGTTAGCAGAAAACCAAAAGGATATTGCTTTGAATCTGTTCTTGGGGAATAATTTAAATGACTAACCATTTCAAAGTTGTGTAGTTTTTTTAAGGTAACAAACTGAAATAAAGCACAGTGATTTTTTTTTATTACAGCTGTCTTTTCAGCTATATTTCTTTCCATTTGCACATTAAAATGGAACACATTACTACCACTTTGTAGCTTTTTTATATTCCTTTTAATCAGCACTTCCATTTTGTTTCTCTAATTTGCAAATTGTCATTTTTTTCAGTGAAAATAAATTATGTGCGTAATTTTCCCCTTGACAGAATTGTTTACTCTTATTGATTAATCACTTTCCTGGTTTTGTCTATTATCTTATACCATAAATCCTCAAAGACATAGAGTTATACTTGATTCTGCATTTTCCAACTTGAAATCTTTTTGCATTTGTAATGAGAAAACTCTGGCTATTTATTTCCATAAGGCTGATCCAGTAATCCATCTATACCCTAGAAAACATTAAAAGTATACTTTCAAGTGCTTTGGTGATGAGGGTTGCTTATTTATTAGCCAAATTTGGGCCTGAAACACAGTACATCTGACAACAAATTAACAGAGAGGAATAAGGTTCTGTCAAGGCTTGACAGAATAGAGACTTCCTCTATTTGTTCAAACAAACAGATCCCACTCTGCTCAAACTTAATGTGAGTTTTGCCATTATCTGCAATGGGACCAGACCTCAACCATTATTTTTCATTTCACTGTAGATTATTCTAAATGATATACAGTCCACAGTGTTAAAAATTGTAACTTAATTTGCTTTCTGTGAAGCAGCCTCTGAATAAAACCAAAGAGCTATGGCTCTCTCAGGCATGAAAAATACTTCTAATCAAATTTATCTCTGTGTGGGAAAAAATACAGCAAGTGGATGACAAAGAATTATCAGCAAACATGACTTTGCCATTCTTTTAAGAAAATGTATTCCAAACCTGACCCTGTTATGAGTAGTTTTTAAATTTAGAATGTGTATATATTTATGAAGATTTTATGATGGGTCAAGATCATTTCTCACATAACTCTATCAAACTCCGCAAGCTATGACATAGATGACTTGTGAACATGATTTACCATTTTTATCTTAAATTGGAATTGCATCAAAAGAAGCAGATAAGTCCAAAGAGAGACGGATCTAAAGGAGCAGTGTATCAAAGTACTGTACTCATTGTTTGACCTTGTGAGTGAAAGTGCTCGGGGTTTTTTCCAAAACTAAAACCAGCACTCTCTCCTGACCTTCATTGTACCTCAAAAAGGCAGCATCTCACAGAGAGCTGGAATTTACTATTAGATTAATATACCATATAAAGGAAGACGTCTTATTAATTACTTTAGATTACTGAAATATGACATCCAAAACCAGTAGAAAAACAAGCTGTTAATTTTAGAACAGAATAGAACAGAGAAGAAGAGAACAGTTCAGTTGGAGGTGACCTGTAATGGTCATCTGCCTGACCACTTCAGGACTGGCCGAAAGTCAAGGCATGTTTTAAAGGACATTGCCCAAACACTTCTTAAACACTGGCATGCTTGGAGCGCCAACTACCTCTCTAGGAAGACCATTCCAGTGTTTGACTACCCTTTCAGTAAAGAAATGCTTCCTAACATCCAGCTGGAACCTCCCCTGTGCAACTTTGAACCATTTCTATACACCCTGTTACTGGATCTCAGGGGCAAGAGATCAGCGCCTCCCTCTCTACTCCATCTTACTTTCACTCCTCCTGCTAGATGATATTTAAACAAAACTCATTTCCATGAATTGTGCATGCATTAGGATTTTATATATCTAAAATCTCTCTGTAGGAAAACAAATGGTTTCTGTAATCAGTTTCTATGACTATATGAATCCTGTGCATGGTCAACCCACCTTCCTGACTAGGTGTCCTTCTCTCCATGTATGTTTTCTAAATAGTTTTCTAATTCCTGTTTTTCTTCTGCTGTATCTGCCTTTCACAGTGAGATGCCATATAAAGAACATTACCCAAAAGTCTTTATAAGCCGGAGGAAAGGGAATTGAAAGTGCCCCACAGCAACATCAGAATGTGCAGTTACATATTTTCCCCATGAAAAGGAAAGGATAGGCAGAAAGAAAGCTATAAAGCTGGGGTATACTTCAAAATTATGTTAATAAGTAGCAGCCAGAGTATGTGTTAAACTCTGGAAACTAAAATCTTAAACACCATAGTGTAGCCATGGCCAAGGGCACAACTGATTTAAAGAACATTATCCTACCTACCCATCTCCAGATACATAGGTACAATCTGAGGGTCAACAAGTATCAATACTTACATGACTAATTTCTATATTTGATCCAGCGTAAAAGGTCTTAAAATCATGTTTGTCTTACTATGAAGAAGTGACAAGATATTCACTGGTTTAACTGAGAGTAGGATTACCTTTTTACCCCTAGTTCAGGTATCATTATTTTTTAATCAGTTTTTGACTTATATTTAGAATAGTTTTACTGTAAAAGTAAAAATGTGTTATATGACGTTATTTCTTTACTGTGTTTCAGCATCAGTCTGACCTGTTTCTGTGTGTTCAAAATCCAAAGTTTCACAAACAGATGCAACTTGTCTTGCAAATGTGTATCTCCTTACTGTTCTTCCTTTCCTTTTATTTCACTATTCTTCTGTCTCTCTAGAGATGTAGAACACTTCTGTATAGTTTCCTACCTCCTCTTTTCTTTCTCCTGCATGTCTTTCACAGCAGCACAAGACACTGTACAAAGCAGTACCTGACATGCAAAACATAATTTTTATAAACAGAGGGAAAGGGTATAGGAAGCCAACAGCTTTGGTGATACTCACTTTCAGTAAGGACTTCTGATACAGAACTCTGTTGTTGTAGAAAAGATAATTCACCTTCTTTCACTGAATTTTTTTTTTCCCAAATTCATATTCCTGTGTCTTTGCTTCCACAGTTTTAAACCTTATCAGAATTGCCTCTCTCCCTGTCAAGAACATGAAGGTAGCTAAATGCAGACATAAGGTTTTCTTTAAAACAGAAGAGGTTGTTCTGACCTGCTTCACTGACCTGCAAAGAAACAGAGTACAGATATTTAAACAGTTATATCAGCATGATGGACTCTTCTTGATGCTTAGTATACACTCCTCTTCATCACCTCCATCTTATCAAAATGCAGCATAGTTTTTTTTTTTTTATATTTCCATCAGACCACTACTAGACACCCTCTAGAGGCAGAAGCAGAACAGTAAATATCAAATGCAATTTATACTCAAAATAAGCTCTTATATTTTAGATTTATAAGCATTAATATTAGCTTTTTTGTTATTGCAGCTCCAAGGAATATCATTCTCATTATAATCAGCAATGAACACATACAGAAGAAAATACATATTGAATAGAAGATAAAATGCTCCTTAAGAAAGATGGTTTATAGTTAAAGAAGAAAAAAATTGATCTCTCCACTCATTATAGCAATAGGATAAAATTTGATCTTGAAAATCCTAACATGGTAACGATTGTAATTAATTTAGTAACTATGTTAATTTTAAAGCACAGATTTCTGTGTTACGTTACAGTGGGTTACACTTTTCTGTACTCAGTACTAGTAAGACCAAAACTAGAGCAACATGTCCAGTTTTTGATCCTGTATACCAGAAAATTTGATAATGACCAATTTGATAATGGAGTGAGGAATGACTATCATCCAGATTGAGAATCAAAGATAAGCAGGCTCAAAAGCCCTCAGCCTTCAAGGAAGGAACTTAAACAAAAGGAGTCTGTGGGAAAACATAGTAGCAGCCTTCAAACAGATGGAAGTCTGGTGCATAATGATGTGGTTCTCACATCTAGTAGGAATAGGACACAATACAAGAAAAAAAGATGCATTAGAGCAACAGAGACTTTGTTTTGAAATGAAGGGAGGGAGAAAACTCTGTGTTCTGCATATAAGGACTATCAAACACTGGAAGAAATTGCCGTAGTGGCTCTTTCAAAGGGATACTTTTAAAGTAGACAATTGACTTTTAAGGATGTTTGTAGTCGGATTGATCCTGCCCCAGGGTAGAAGATGGCTGTTGTTAAGTCTTTCTAGTTCTGTTATCTTCCAGTCTGGAGTGTTAGAGTTGTGGCATTTCCCACCAGCTGTTCGATAGCCCTGTTCTTTTGTGCAGACTGGGTATTGGAACACACTACATTTTTTTAATTTTTTTTTTTAATGCAATAACCAGCAAATGTCAGGCTTGAAATGTAAGCCTGTAACCTACTTGGACAACTCAGAAATCTTCAGAATGTTTGAATTAGACATATTCCTGTTTTACTTATGAAGAAATAGAAGCCATAAGCAATTTAAATTATCTGTTCTTGAATACACCGCGAATGAATGGGAAACGAGGACTGAAAACTGAGTAGTCCCCTGTATTTTATGCTTAACATTGTAAGCATAAAATAACAGTAGCTTTGAAAAAACAAGAAAAAAAAAACAAACATAGGAAAAATAAGGCAGTGTCCCATATCATAGAAACTGCACTGTTCTCTCACTATTAAATACAAAAAAGGTCTACTTTGGTAGTATAGCTTCCCCAAAAGTCCATATTTCTAGTGCAATTTCTTTTGATTAAACATAACATTCATCCAGGTCAAAAAGAAATATATTTCAAAGTACCTTTAAACAACTATGCAGAGTTTTAAAATATATATTCACTAAGGGTCCAGCAATCAGTCTTGGTTATTAATCATTCCGATAAAAAAATTGATTTTCATTTCCTTCTTTCATGTTGTGTGGGAACAGCCTGAGGTAGATTACAAGATCTGAGAGAGATGATAAGGACAGTAAGAAGGGTTTTGAGAGACTCTGAGCACCTAGTGGATTACTGTCTGTTTAACCTTTTGATGAACTATTGGGTTTAGTTTTGGAATCTTGTCTCTTTAGTATCCTGAGTCTCATTTCTATGCTGGTGAATTAGAATGTAGGGAACATAGTACTGAGGTGCCAGATATAATCTGATGTTCTAATCCCAGCATGGCGCTATAAATTTTATGTGTAATTCCACTAGAAAGTTGATGTGTCCATATTTTGTACCATATAAAAAGGCACCTAAACAACCCAATAAACAGTAAAACTTCTGAAATCACTAGAATTTAATCAAATCTTAAATCCTGATCAATACTTAAGCATATTCACCCAGCTTCTCTACCTAGTAACAAGGTATCCTGTGTGCCACAGAGGGATGCCTTGAAGATTACAGAGTGCTTTGTTCAACTTTTAAAAGTCTAGTAAAGAAATAGTAAGTGCTAGAGACTGTTTTTCAAAGAAAATATATTATTGACAGATTTCACTGTCTTGCAGAGATAAAGCTTACCCTTAAAATAAATTAGTGTTGGTAGACTTATGTCTCCCAAATTATCACTCTGTAGTAAGTCATAGCCCTGCTTCTGTATATCCTGAACTTATGCTGGTGATGGTTCCCAAACAAATGTTTCCTTCTTAGTGTCCTAAACCTAAAATCAAGGAACCAGACCCAACAATCCTGTTTAAATGCATGAAGAATCCCATTGAAGGATCATAGGATGCTTCAGGGTGGGGATGCTAGGCTGTGAGGCGTTCTTATACCTGTGCACTGAATAACTTCATGGGTTAAAAGCTAAATCAAGTGCAAACCTGAGGCTCACCTCTTAGCAGGATGCTAAAATAAAATATATTGAAAAAAAATAAAACCCAATGCTTTTTGGTTTGACAAATGCTACTCCAAAAGTATTTTCATTTGTTTTTAAAAACCAACAGAGAAAAATCTAGAATATTCTGACCTTACTTCTGCGTAAGGCATTCCTTGTCTAAAATGAAAATGATCCATATTTGTTCAAATTCTTATTTTCACATATCATCATTGCATACTCATCCGCAACAATGAGGGCCCCTCTCTTTTTTTTAACTACAAAGCCTTATAACCCTTGCCAAAGTAGTCAAACGGCTACAGCTGCATAGCTGGGACAAAGTCAAAAGAGACATGAAGTTTAAGGGAAGTGAAATAGACGAAGGCGCAGATGGCTCCCAGCTAACTCAGAGGGATGCTCCAATGTATTGTACTGCTGCCCTCTTAAGGACAAAGAAAGTGAGGAGCTGCACTACTTGTCTTGCTCAGAGGCCTTCAACTTCTGTGTGACAGCTAGGATTTTGACACTGTTCTCATGCCTTTATGTACATTACCATGCCCAGTTATGTCCCTTTTGCTCTGCAGGGCATCTGAGTATGCTCTTGTGCTCTAAAGCTACCTGGTGCTAGAAGCCTATTCTGCATGGAAAGCAGGCATGATGAAGCACGATGGAAACCAAAATGTTCCTTTTCCATATTTCTAAAAGGTTTTGACACATCAAATCGCCCACTTGACATGTTTCCTGCAGATTGCTAAACATTAGTGTGCTGAGGGCATGCAGCAGCCCTCTCCTCCTGGCTCCACGGGTGTCTGTGCATCAGGAGAGGGAATGTTCCTCCAGGCACCCTTGCAGCCTGAGGGATGCTGGTCTTCAGGAGTGCCACACCACAAGCAAATCTATCTCCTACAGTGTGAGAGTTAGAAATTTCCAATACTAGGACAGGATTTGTGATTTTTTCAATTTGCCAATTACCACATATTTACAACATAAAAGAAATTTTTGTGATGCATAAATTAACCATGGGGCAACCTAAAAGAAGTTAGGACCTGATAGCACAACAGTTCAATTTCAGTTATGTGGACCTCTCTGAGTCTCTCATGGTGCCATCAAACCTGAAAGACAGGGCTGAAAGAGCTCTGTAAACACACTAAGGTACTTCAGTTTTTGCAGATGATTTTCATTAAAGGCAGCACTTTTCTGAGAAAGGCCCTAGAATGAGATGTCAGTATATTTAAAAAATTCATCTGAAAGAAAGAAACTGAGGGACAAAATACTCCTAGGATAAAAGAAAAAGAAATAAAATATGGTGTATATGTGCTGAAAGTAGACTACCAAGACTATTATCAGGCTTTAGCTGCGAATACTGAAGATAAAGCGTTATTCTCTCATTTATCTTCTCTTTCCCCAGAACTGAAAACCAGTTTTCTTCATTAGTATTTTCTCTATTTCTTGTCATCAAACTTCTGATTTAATCTTCAGCTTCGTGTACCTGAAATTTAACTTGCTGAATCCCTCTACAGGTGAATATTGTTCCCTACACAAAGTGGTTTAAGATAAGTATGATTAGTACTTCTGCATTGTAAATTCTATGATAGCTTGTCATTGTTATCAATATAATTGTGCAGCATTCATAAAATCTGGATGTTCAAGATTACATCCAATTGACAGCGAATACAGTGACCACAGGGTTGGACTAGATGATCTTTTAACCCAAACCATCCTATGGTTCTATCAATGAATACATAATTTTCAATATCTGTTCAATACTTCAGTATGTTAAGTTGCTTTTTTGGTGAGGTTTTGTATAAAATGCTTATTGGCATAGCAAGAAAAGTTATACCTTTTAAATGCCATAACCTAAACACTATCTTGGAAGTTACCTGAATCCTTTTCAGGAAAAAAAAATGTAACTGGAATAAGATAGGTGTACTGATACAATCTGCAAGGCAGACAAACTTTATGTGAGAATAGCATGGAACACTAACTGTGGGTGACTGACCTTTCAGACCTTCTGAAGCCAATTAAAATTGTGGCCATCAGCTTCAGTGGGATAGGAATTTGCTCTGTGTTTTCTGAGGTGAGAGGCTTTAGGAAGGTAAATTGTCTTGTGCTCTGAGTTCCCAGGCTGCTGCCTCATCTGGCTAGTTACTATCCCTCTTGTGCATGAGGTCTTGGATGTACCTTTTTGTATGCTCAGGTATCACTCATGCTAATTTTCATGTATTTAGCCATATATGTATTTCTTTGACGTTTGTCTAAAATACATGTATGTATCATTATTTACACAATTTATAGTGTGTATACATATATAATGTATGATGTGAGTATATAATATATGGTATGCATATATATACATACACAGCAGCATTAGAAAGTATATTAATGTCTGTAGGAGATTCTGAGAACCTTTGAAAGAAGCTGCTCTACAATGGGCTTTGGTAAAATTATGCAATCCATTTCTATCTTGCTCTGACACCTTAAATGCTCATCTTGTCCTATGACTAGCATTTTTGAACTTTATTCCTAGTTTCTAGGAATATATATATTTTCCTGTCTAGTCCATTTCCTAATCTGATACTGAACTTTTCTGTGGAACTTTTAAATGCATGTGAGAGGTCATGCTATTAAATTTCTCTCATCTGTGTTTACCTCAACATAGCAAACTGAATCTTAATATATAAGTACATTGTATCTCTTAATATACAAGAAAATTGCATCTATTTATTATTTGACTGTATTTTCAAAAGTGTTTTTCTCTATAATACCAAAGTATCATTGAGTCATCCTGCAAAACTCAAATCATAATTTGATATAATCAAAATTACTGCTGCACACTGCTATGGTTATGAACTCCAACTTATCCATCTACAAAGCATAGCACTTAGAGGTGTGCACAGCTAGGCAACACTGGAAAAGATTACTTGTATTAAATGTTTTTTTTAACAATTGCTCTCAATTCAAATATCTTTTATACTATTCTACTTATAGCCATACAAGAATTTAAAAAGAAAATAATATTTATTTACAGTATATTGAACTACAATCTTTCATGTTTTGTGAATCAAAACAAAGTTTTGATGGTGTCACTGGTCTACAGAGAGAAGAATTGAAGAATAAGGAGGTCCTTCAAACAAGGCTGTCAAGCCCAGTTGTTTTAGCATCCTGAGTTCAGTCTTTGCTATATTCAAGTTCAACCATTGAGAACAAGACTACCTCAATGCAACTCTCATCTGTTTGCCTTTTTCCAAATACAGTACTTTCTCTCAGACAGCACTTTCTTTCTAATTGCACTACTGCATTATTTATTCAGCAGATACCCATCAAAAGCTCATTTGCTTATGTATTCTGGACACAGACTGTACTGTTCTTAATGTTTCTCTTTTTTTTCTGATTATCAAAACTGTCAGTAAATTAAGGTAGCTATGGAGTTACCTATGGAATTTTGTTTTTTCCACAGCCAAATGTACAGCATGGTTTACTGTATACCGTATACCCTGCAGGGACTTTGATGCATAGAATCATAAAATGGTTTGCCTTGGAGGTGACCTTTAAGATCATCGGGTTCCAAACCTCCTGCCATGAACAGGGACACCTTCCACTAGACCAGGCCGCTTGGGGCCCCATCCTACCTAACTATTCATGGAATGGGGCATCCACAACTTCTTTGGGCAACCTGTTCCAGGGCCTCATCATCCTCATAGGAAAGAATTTCTTCCTTACATCTAATCCAAACCTACCCTCAGTTTAAAGCCCTTGTCCAATCACTACATGCTTTTGTAGAAAATCCCTCTCCAGGTTTCCTGTAAGTTCCTTTAGGTACTGAAGGCTGCTCCAAGGTCTCTTTGAAGCCTTCTCTTCTCCAGACTGAACAACTCCAGCTCTCTTAGCCTGTCTTCATAAGAGAGCTGCTCCAGTCTTCTGATTACCTTTGTGACCCTCCTCAGGACTCACTCCAGCAGGTGCATATCTTTCTCATGTTGGGGGCCCCAGAGCTGGACATAACAGGTGCGGAGTAGACAGGAAGAATCCCTTTCCTCGCCCTGCTGTCCACATTTCTTTTGATCCCAGGACACAGTTGGCTTTCTGGGCTGGAAGTGCATATTGCCGGGTCATGTTGAGCTTCTCCTCCACCAATACTCCCTATCTTCTCAGGGCTGCTCTCTGTCCAGCCCANACGTGGTGGGCTTCGACCTGGACCACACGCTCTGCCGGTACCACCTCCCGCAGAGCGCACGGGTGAGTGCGGGCGGCGCGGCCGAGGGGAGCCGCGGGAGGGGCCCCGCTCCGCCCCGCTCCCGCCGCATGCCCCGCCAAAGGCAACGCGCCGCGTCCCGGGGACACGGCACCCCTTCGGCGGGGGCAGTGAGCTCGGGGCCGGCAGACATCCACGGGAGATAAGAGAAACGCAAGTGCATCTCTCGCCGGGCGCTTCTTCTGCAGGCCTCTCTGCTCGAGCGGAGGGGACAGCCATGTCTCCTTCCTTGGAAATNATGTTGGGGGCCCCAGAGCTGGACATAACAGGTGCGGAGTAGACAGGAAGAATCCCTTTCCTCGCCCTGCTGTCCACATTTCTTTTGATCCCAGGACACAGTTGGCTTTCTGGGCTGGAAGTGCATATTGCCGGGTCATGTTGAGCTTCTCCTCCACCAATACTCCCTATCTTCTCAGGGCTGCTCTCTGTCCAGCCCACACTTGTGCTTGGGATTGTCCTGACCAGATGCAGGACCTTGCACTTGGCCTTGTTGAACTCCATGCGGTTTGCACAGTCCCACCTCTCAAGCCCGCCAAGGTCCCTCTGGATGACATCCCTTCCCTCCAGCGAGTCGACTGCACCACACAGCTTGGTGTCATCGCAAACGTGCTGAGGGAGCACAATGAAGTAGTAAGTAGTGTTTTTCTACTTACATATGCTAACTGTCGCCGGTAGGGCCCTTGCGGTGTGGCACCGGCTGTCCTGTCCCTAACCAAGGCTGACTCCGGTTCCTCGCCTGCTCCCTGCTCACCAGGTCCTCCCAGCAAGCACACCCGGAAGATTTGCATTTGCCAGACGAGCGGGAGCCCCCCGTACCCACGCCTGCTCCCAAGCACACAAAGCCGCGGCGGGAAGCGTGTTTTTCGAATTCGAGCGCTTGGACACGCCTCCGGCCATCCTCCCTGCGCCCGCCCCTCCATCCCCGGGCCCGCCGAGGGGCCGTGCCGCAGGTGAGGGC
>VXBB01009104.1:153190-180428 GCA_013399915.1 Illadopsis cleaveri | reverse complement strand
GTGAGTGCGGGCGGCGCGGCCGAGGGGAGCCGCGGGAGGGGCCCCGCTCCGCCCCGCTCCCGCCGCATGCCCCGCCAAAGGCAACGCGCCGCGTCCCGGGGAGCGGGGCCGGCACCCCTTCGGCGGGGACAGTGAGCTCGGGGCCGGCAGACATCCACGGGAGATAAGAGAAACGCAAGTGCATCTCTCGCCGGGCGCTTCTTCTGCAGGCCTCTCTGCTCGAGCGGAGGGGACAGCCATGTCTCCTTCCTTGGAAATGGTTCTTTTTTTCCTGGCCGTAGCGGCGCTGAGGGAAAGGTAGAGCCCGCCTGCTAAATGCAGAGATGCTGCAGAGCGAGGAGCTCGCAGCACTCTGGACAGGAGACCTTTGCGAACTTACTGGTGCTTATAATAAAACGCCGAGTTTAGAAGGATGCGACAGCTCTGACTTAGCCCTGTGGTCTCTTTCGAAGAGGAACTGCTGCCTGTGCCGTGCGTTCCCGCCCTTGTCACTTTCGTTTTTAAACTCCCCGGTAATCGTACATTGACTCGCCCTTCTGTGTTGATGTCAGGACTCTGTTCTGGAGCTGTCTTGTGCCGCAGATGCTCATGGTGTCTTACTCTCCACCTTTCTTTGCCTCCCTTCACTTACAGTACATTTTGCACTGCACAGGACTCCCACGCTAATTGCAAGATGATTTCAGAATTTGGTGTAGAAACAAATGTTTATGAGCTGTCCCATTTATTAATAGGCAATCCATCCTGTGCTGAAAAAGTGCATTGCTTCCCTTAGCTGTGTGTGAACTTAAATGGAGAGGCATCTTGCTTACAAAAGAGGATTCAACAGTAACAAAAAAATGTATGAGCTCTTAAATCTCTAGGTGGAAACTATGTAACACTAGGCTTACTTTCCATATTCTTGCCATATACACGTATGTTCTTGCTGATACAAATTCTGTCTGATGAAGGCAAACATTAGACAATTGATAACTATAAGAGTTTTTTAAAAATGCTAACCAACCAGCGAACAAAATGGAGAAAAAGTCCCAAAACTTTTACTAAACTTGGTACACTCTTCATCTTCTCACAGGAGAGAGAGGCAGACTGACACATACCCATTGCGTGCCTCCTTATCTCTTGGAAGTATGAAATACTTTAAAAGGCTGACAGACGCAGCTGAAGATGTAGTTAGTTCTTACTATTTCAGCATTGGCTTTTGTATTTGTCTTTCTCAGACCTTATTCATAGTAATTCGAAAAGTATCTGTTGTAATTAAAGAAAAAAGGCCAGGGAACAGGTTTAATGAAAGAACCACGAAAAAATGGAGCAATTACTATTTTTGGATGGTCTTTAAGGACATGGCAGCATCTCCATGTTTTGTGAAGAGCTTCTTACAAAACTTTACCAGCACAGTACATTAATAAATTGCTGAGTGTCATGCTAGGCCATTTCAATTTAGAAATAATAACCGTTTGTTCAGTAGTTGCCTATTTTCTTCAAAATAAATTCCTTCAAATAATTTTAAAATGCCTCTAAGGATAAATGTTTATTCATTTGGAAGCTGCTTGTTGAATCTCAGTAACCATGACATTTAAAATTAAAAAAAAAATAAAGCAAAAAGGATTGTGGAGGGAGAAATAATAATGAATAAAGTAAATAGTACTTTAAACAGTTACCATCTTGGTTTCCCAACAGTATTGAAGCTCAGGGACTGTAAAGTAGAATGTTGTGATCTGGGTTGTGCTGGACACATTGCACCAGAACCCATGTTTTCCAGCCATGACAGAAATAACCTCAGGCACTATTTCCCAGTGGAGGCAGTGGGAGAGGGCCCCTAGCTTCATGGTTTGATTTTGCTTAGGAGCCACTAACACTCACATCTTGCCACTTTTCAGGGAAGCAGTGTCTTTGTTCTCACTTAATTGATGCAATGAATGCATGTGTTTTTTTTCATTTGTAGCTAATATATGATAGTTTCGCCCACTATCTGGTAACAGAGAAGGGATATGACGAAGACTTGCTGACTCTATCTCCAGACAACTTAGACTTCTGGTGAGTACATTGAAAATAATGTCATTCCTTTATGCTGTTACTTTTATAAAGCTGAGAAAACAGCTTCGTTTATTTCGGCAGTTGATCATATGATTGTCAAGCCCAATAGATAAATCCAAAATTCCAGTTTTAAATACTTGTTCTAAGAAGTATTTGTCATGAAATACTTCTAATGTATTTAGAAGAGAGAACTGAGCATCTAAGGTTGCTTTGTCTGTGCTTCCAGCTGTCTGGACACAAGCCTTTTAGTCTTGCTCTCTTATTTTACATATCGTCTTTGTCTTCTACATTCTGTTCAACACTAACCATCACATTTTAGTAGTTTTTATCTCAACAGATGTTGTTTTGTTCGTGTAAGGCAGATTTATCCCAACAGCCTTCTGAGAAACTGAGGAAAGGTGACGTGCCAGGAGGTAGCCCTTGGGTGGCGCATCAGGCACAACACCATGTTGGAAAAGATGCAAACCCAAAAAGATGCAAACCCAGATTTCTGCTCTGAACTCAGTGGTCTCTGAGCAGGAACTTGAATCTTGATCTTTTAACTTTATAAGGTTATTTTCTAGGCCATGGGTGTGGAGGTAATGAATGCCAGGTGATCACTAGGTATTTTTAGAAGAAATACATGGATTTTTTTTTTAAATAATGTGTGCATTGTTGTGTAATGGTTTTTACAATTCAATATTTGACTGGACAGTTTCCAACGAGATTGATTTGAGAAGTTGTATCTAGAAGCAATGTATCTATTTGTCATAATTTGAGGCCTATGATGCAAGAAATCCTTTGTTCAGCTCTAGTTGTCTTGGGTTTGGTCTTTTATTGAAGCAGAAGGTTCGTTAACATGGACCTGCAAGTCCACAGTGCTAGTAACAACTGTGTCATTGCTTCTTGCCCAGGAGTCATTCACGAAAGGTTGACATCTGCTTGCTGCCTTCATGACATATATTCTTTTCTTTGGGTGCCTCATAGAGGATGAAGGTGTCATTATTTCCTCAGTCTCATTTATTCATTTGTATTCTAACCTCTGAACTCCGAATTAATTTTTCAAAGAACCTGAGCTAATGTAGATTCAATTATCTGGAAGGTAAAGATTTATTAGAGACAATCAGAAACTCTTGCCAAGTGTCTCCAATGCTGTCAACTCTTTCCCTTGTTAGTGCTGGCTAAAATGGCAGTGCTTCTGCTTCATGTGTTCTTAGCTTATTGAGTTTGATGTTCTAGCCCTCTTTTCTGTAATAACTGGTGTAATCAGTTGACTAATAACTAAAGGAGTTGCCACAAAAAAATTCTTTAATAGAAATGACTTAAGTATCACATTTCTTAGTTTTATATGTTTGGACCTTAAACCTCCAACCAATATAAGTCCCTAAATTTACTGGACATGGAACTGGGTTTATCTAGTAGGATTTTGCTATGTAAGGAAAATGCAATCCTCATTGTAATAATATACACTTTCTTATGGAGAGCATTGTTCAAACATGGAAGTATTTAGAGGGTTCTGACTTGTTTGGTTTTCTGTAGCATCCTAGCTACAGAAGCACCATACCTTCTGTAGCTGCACATCACTGACAGATGAGAAGACAGACCTCTGCAAGCATTAATTTTTTGTTTCTTCCTTAAAATTAATTTATTCTTAGTTGCAAAGGCTTGGTGTTAGACATTGAAGAAGGAAACTTCCTGAAACTTGCAGAAGATGGAACAGTTTTAAGGTAATATTGGCAATAAATCTATCTTGTTAAATGTAAGTTGTATTGTTAAATACACTAACATTTTAACCCCTTCCTAAATGCCATCTCTCAATTTTATAAATATTTAAAACCCTTATTTCAGGATGCATTCATTTATTAGATGTAAAAGTTTGAATACTCTTTGGTAATGTGGTGCTCAGTTTCTCTTAATGTTACATATGGAATCTTTTGCTAATATTTTGATGTTAGCTGGTAGTAAATAATATCTCATTTTTAATAAAATCTGAGGCTCTGAGGACACATTGATCTTGAAAGTGAATTCAATTTTTGATGGCTACAAATGTACTCTTTGTCCAGTTCTGCTAAAGTCCAGGGTAAGGTTTTTCTTTGGATTGAGAGTAACCTGGCTTGGGAGGCAGTACTAATGACTAACACTAATGATTGGAATAACTAATGTCTTTGTGCCACAGACATTCAAAATTCTGCAAGTTTGCAACATACAATTTAAATAGCCTGAGATAAGTTAACCACAGAAACTAATACATTCACTTTTGGAAATCTGGGGAATTTCTACTTAAAAGCTGTTTGGCTTTCAGTCATCAATTTCAGTAAATCTTTAGTTCTTCTTTCCCCCCTTTTTTTTTTTTTTTTTTTAAATATAGAAGACTGCTATTTTGAATTAAAAAAATCTGAAAAATTAATGTGTCTAAAGTTTATCAATCCTATAATCAGTCCCATTTCTCCCTAATTTTGTTCCAGAATGAAAATCTGTGTTATTTAGAATGCAAGACAGGCCCTATACTTTTGAGTCATTGCTGTGTCTCCCAAAATTCATTTAATAGCATGAATTTTGGAGTACTAAATGCAGAATTCAAGATTACAGGGTATACCTCATTAAAGGGAAGAGTGATACAGAGTTACCTCTCCTGGCATTGCCTACATTTGCTTCAAAAGGAGACCCAATTTGATGGTCCAAGTAGTTAATTTTTGATGCCTAAAAAGGCTTGTGTGTACTTATGTATTAAAAAGCTGCTTGCAGGGCTCAAACTAGCACTTTTCCATAGTTCTGCCCTGCGTTCTGTGAATGTTACCGGGTTTCAGAATGATGTATAGGCTTTCTGCACTGTGCTTTATTGTGCAGTGTATACTGATAGCTCAAGTATAGCGAGTGTCCTCACACAATTGAAAACATTCGAGCAATACAGAGTGGTTGTGTTAGCAGGTGAGGCACAGTAGCTATGCCCCCAGCCAACCAAACCTTTGTGTAGTAAGGCCTTTATTGAGAACTAGAATGTAGATGATAAAAGCTTAGTAAGTCCTGGGAAACTTCTAAGCTATAAAGAGAGTCAGTTTTGATCAGCTTGCATGCACTGTAATTCAGTTGCAGTGTGTTACTTTGCACAAGTAGTAATTTGGATGTTTTCAACTCTTTTCTGTTTTGTTTTGGGTTTTTTTATAAACAACTTGATGTCTCGAATAGGGCAAGCCATGGTACAAAGAGCATGACCTTTGAAGAGATCCTGGAGATCTATGGAAGAAAGGAGTGGAAGCATTTTAATACAGTCAGTGGAATGGTTTCACGCACAGGTAGCTATACTTCAGCATGTCCTCGTCTTTGAAATTGCTCTGGTCTCTTCAGTGCCTCATCCTGTTAGTTCTTAACACGTGTTTGTAAAAATACTTGAACTGGGAATTACTGGAGCAGGTAAATGTATTGGGGAAGTCTTGGTTTTTAAGTTTTTTTAACTTCTAGTACTAGAATTCACCTTAAATTTATTTCATGGTATTTATTTTATGGTAAGAAAAATGAGCTGACATTATAAGCACGTTTTGGCTATAGTGGTGGGCACATGGTCTCTTGATGAAGTAGACTGATAAAACCAGTATCATCATTTAACCCAAGCCAGCAACTGAGGACCACAGAACTGCTCATTCACTCCTGCCCTGCCCAGGCCCAGTGGGCAGAAGAATCAGAAAGAATGGTAGATCTCATGGGTTGAGAATAAAATAATAAATTGTAATAATAAATATACTAATAATAGTACTAATAATTATTGTAATGATGAGGAGCCTTAGGACTCAAGAGGAACAAGTGATGCACAATACAATTGCTCAATACCTGCTGACTTATACCCTTTCTCATTTAGGACAAATCTTACATTTTTCTTAATTTTTGACTTAATGCCACCAGTCCTGTTACTGATGGTCTAGGTGCAGGTGCAAAGAACAAAGCAGGTCTAGAAACAAAACTTCTCCCCTTGCATTTGAAGTTCCTGTGTAGCTAGGTTTCCTTTCTTGCTCTGTGTTTCCTCTCTGTTTTACTTTCATCTTGGCAGTTGAGAGTAACACACAGGAAGTGCTCACTTAAGGTGCATTTTGTTATGTAATGGAGATACTTTCCTTGAGATTTTGCTGACTGCAAATGCAATGCTTATTCTAAACTGCAGGTAATCTTTTGCAAAATGGAGGAAGAGAGAGGTTTCCTTTGGTCATATAGAAAATGTGCTTTTCTTTTTCACTGAAACATGCACTTGGTCTCTGTTGTTAATTTTAATCTCCCTTTTGCTGACTTGTTCTTGAATATACCTAAGAGACAGCACAGACAAGATCATGAAAAAAAAATAGTCACTGGTTAAGTCATTTCACTCCTTGAAGAGAATTGTTGAGCATGATCATAGTCTGGGGGGGCATTTGCACCCTCCTGATACAGTGCTGTTTTGGGGACTGATGTAATAATGTGAGCACGCTTCCCCTTGGGCAGAGACGCAGTGCTCAGCATGTGTGTGCAAAGGACGTGACTGTTTCAGGCCTGTCCAAATGTCTCTGAACTGCTTAAACACTTTTCTTGTGTTTTCACTACTAGGGAAGTAGATATTTTGGAAGAGTTGAAAGATACTGTCCTTAATTAAAACTCGTGGCTCCCCTAAACCTCGGCTTTTAGAATCTAGAAATATCATACTAAAATCTCATTGCCTTCGTATAGGTAGACAACTTTTAGTTGCCAGTTATGACAATCAGAAGTGAGTCTTTGTTAACAAATACTGGGAAACAGATAATGCTGATACAATAAAATCCAAATGGGAACTTATATTATTATTTAAATGTCATTTTTATTTGTGATTAAAGCATACAATACAGGGGTGTTTAAAGTATATTTTTATAATTATTTTTTCCAGCTAAATACTATTTATATGATAATTATTTTGACCTGCCAGGAGCTCTCTTATGTGCAAGGGTTGTGGACAGCTTAGATCAGGTAAGAACTGGATTGTTTAAAAATTATATATTGCATTATTTTTTTCTTCCACTGCCACATCTCCTGCATGCATCATTAAATGCATAGAAATTGGTATTGAACAGCATCAAGGTCTGTTTGTCATTTGGACTATTCCATGTTGGACTTAATGTATTAAAGTCTCTGAAGATAATTTTGAGCTACATGGCATGTTCAAAATAAAAGTACTTCCACCAGAGGGCACAAATAACTAGGATACTAATGGAAATGTGCTGTTTCCTCAAGTTTACTCTGTGGTATGCACAATGTAGTTCTTAAAGTCTCCTTTGATTATGCTTGATTGTACTTGAAATAAGTATAGTATAAGTTTTCTGAATTATACGATTTGTTAATTCACAAGTTGTTAAAGAGTGAAGCTTCATTTCATCCTTTTTAAAGCTTGTTTTTGTCCTAAATATATTGATCTGTGTACACAGATATAAATACACCTCTGGCATAGTATCTTTTAATTTTTTTTTCCTCTGCTAAACAGTAAATTAAATTCTTTGGGTGAAAAATACATTTGCTTGAACCTTTTTCAGTGCTTTTTAGATAGCTAGAATGTCTTAAACTCTGCCTTTGAAATTTGGTGATAATTGTTTTGTTGTGTAAAAGAAGGCTTGAATCTTTATCTTGCATGCAGCTAGAGGTAGGAGAGGGTTCTTGTCATAGAGTAACTGTGTTGGTGTCAGAAGAGTACTGAGGTAGTCGTCTGGCCAGAGATACCAAAGTGCTGCAGGCCTGCAAATTGTCAATTCTTAACCTTGTCTGCAGAGTGAAAGTCCGAGCTGTGAGATGAGTGTCTGGGGTCTCCTTGGATATTAGGTGGCTTGCTGCTTTAGCCTTCATTTCAAAATAGCATGCTGAGTAGATTGCTGCCTGAGTGCTGCATGAAGAATTAGCTAAAACTAGCTTACCATGGAGGACAGGTGCTCGGTAAGACTCTTAATTTTCTGCCTGATTAATCTCCTTCCCCTGAGCTGTTCACAGCTTAGAAACCTGTTACAGTTGTGACACCTGTATTGTGTTTACTTTATATTTAATTTAGACTCAGCACCAATCACCTGCTTATTAAGAGAGAAAGCACATCATAGCATGTGTGTAATGAGCTTTCACATCCAGTTGCTAGTTTGCAGGCTGGAGCACTGACCCGAGATCAGCGCAGTCTTCAGCCAGAGGGAATTAAACCCGTGCTGTTTCTCTGGAGAGCCATGAGAAGTGGGTCATGCACCCTTTTTATCTCCTAGCAGTTCTCAAGTATTTTGCTGGATGTCAGCCCTGTTTCAACAGGAGGGCTACAGTATTTCCCTGGAAGGTGAGCATCAGCCACTTGAGAAAAATGCAAGGCAGAAGGTGGTCAGCCTCTCCAGCCCAGAGCTCATGCCTGCCAAATGCTGCATCCTAAGGATTAGAAATCATCCCATTTTCTTCTTCCTTGTTTCTAAAAGAAAGTAGAGCCTTCTGTGTCCTGTTTTTGAGTCTGCTTACTAAGTGCTATTTTCTTACCATTTCCAGACAACATTCTAGGTTAAGGAAAGCTTTCTACTGGAAGGAGATGCGAGAATTACTAAGTTTGGATTCAAAATTGATGTAGACATGAGTTGGATGCTGGACTATCCTGCACTGTTAAAAATGTATCTGGTTTTGCTGTGTCCAGAGCCAGAACTCTTACGTATTTTCAGACAAACCATGGGAGCTTCTTAGTGGTTTTGATCTTCACAATGACAAGCTAAACAAAATATTGCTTCCTCTTGATGGTTCAGCTAATAAAATTGTATTTTGTAATCACACCAAATCATGGTGGACTGGATGGCCATGCATACAGTTTTCTCTCTGCTTTTTGGAATTGGTCAGTTTTCCTTTACATCTTGTAGGCAATGGCTGAAATTTGCAAAAAATTAGTTTAAGTTATTTTAGTCTCCTCTGAGTTCAAATGTTTCGAAGGAAGTGCACTCAGTTTTAGACTAGTATCCATCTGTCCTCAAAGCAGTGCTCTGAAGAGCTTTTGGTTCAGTTCACTGACATTGGGGTTTTTTTAAGGGAAACAAGCAAAAAACCTCCAAAACTCCAAACTGAGGACTAAGTCAGCCACATGAAGTGTGAGTGGAGAAGACAGTTGAATCTGTCTTGAGAAGAGTGCTAGACTATTTGCATTGCCACTAGACAAATGGTCCGCAGTATCTCCTGTATATAGCTTTGAATAATCACCCTTGGTTAAGATCCTTGGCTAGCTAAAGCTGACATATGAAACCTTTTCTCTTTATTAGCTCTTTTTGTATTTCCGTGGCCGTTTGCTGTAGGAATGGATTAAAAAAAGAATTCTGAAAGCCACAGCACCATATTCTTCCTGCTCTTAACCTGTAGAGCTGATGGGTGATAAGCAAACTGTGCTTGTCAGTTGTGCACAAAAGACCTTGTTTGTGTGACTTGCCGATTGTGAAAGTAAAGGCAGACTGTTCTCTAGAAGCCTCCATGGCAGGTTTGGCCTGAAAATAGCAGTTTACTTCTATATATATAAGCTAGATATTTTTGTTTAGCAGTGATCGGGGTTTGGAGGTTTTTCCAGTTTCTGAATATTTCCATCTCTACAAAACACTTCATGCTTACAAATGGCTCATTATTCGGGTATCAGTGCAGGTATCAATACACAGAGGGCAGCAGTGCCCTGAAACTGCTAACAGTTGCCTTGAAATTTATCCTGATGTAGAAGGCCTGTAACAGCATTACAGAAATGCTTTCCATGACACATGAACTCAAAGACTATACCACCTGCTTTACTGCTGCCAAGTTACTGTGTAACTGAGCACCTCTTATGGGCTCTGTAGCTAATCCTCTGCTCTGTAATACTGGCTAGCTGTGTGATTGCATCTGTTTCATTCATCCCTACTAAAATTTGTGGTGTTTGAGAGTGCTGTGATCCTCAGCTGGTTGAGGTTTTCCTCTCCCATGTGAGAGGCTGAAGGGGAAGCTGAGGTCAGCTGAAGCTCTGCTATGCTTGGGAAGCTTTCTAGAATGGCGAGAGTTGTGAATCACCTTCTTCTGTCCTTCTGCCAGAAGGTTTGGCAGTCTTCAGAGCACAATGCCATGAAGTGCTGCTCAGCCAGGCTTCTGGATGAGTATTGCATACCATGTTTGGGTTAGGGTTCTTGGCAGAAGGGCATTACCTCTAAATCACAGTGAAGGGATGTGCCAGTTCTTAAGGTGGAAGGTGATAGGAATGCCAGGCTGTGGAAAATGTCAGCATGCTAATTAAGTTCAGTATCTGCAGCCCTAGGCACTTCTTTTTCCCAAATGTCAGTTTGGGATGGGATGCTCATTCTGTAAGTTGCTGTTCTCACTGATGCCCCTTTTTGCTGTAATGTTTTAAAGTTCCTCACAAATATTAAGCATTTCTCCTTTTCCCCTCCTCCTCCCATCATAACCCTCTAAGAGGGACGTACCTTGTTTGCAGTTACCTAAAGTTAATCTGAGTACTACTGAATCCTGATGTCCTGAATCCTACCATCTTAAGACTCTTACTCCATATAATTTTGTTAATTTATTGCATTTCTGTCACTGTTTCAATATGAAAGCTTGTAATAGCTGATACTTGGTATAATGACTGGGTTCCTTTTGACACTTACAGCATGATGGTCAGAAAACATATGATTTCTGGAAGGACATGGTGGCTGCTATCCAACATAATTATAAAATATCAGCTTTTAAAGGTAAGTGGGTTCACTGAAGACTCACTATAACAGCTGAAAATATTACATGTGCTTGCCAGAGCAAATATGTTTGCAAGTACACTGCAGGCTACTCAGCACAGCTTTAACTTCTCAAGTTTATAAATAGTTGTATAGTAAACACATTTTTTTCCTGGAATAAAACATCTTTACCATAACTATTTCTGTTTTATTTCACTGCTTTGATATCTTTAATAACATTTCTGATGTGCTGTTTCACTCAATATTTCAATTTTTATTGCTATTTCAACTTATTTTAGAAGGCAAAATGGTTTCTTACCATGATTGATAGGTAATGTGGACGTCTTTGAACTGTGTTTTGAATCTATTCCTTATGATCTTGTAGTGTTATAGAGAATCAAAAATGAATTGGGGAAAGAAATTCAAATACTAACTAATATTTGATGATTTTGTTCATCACTCTAGTTTTGATCAGAATTCCTCATGTAGTATTGACCCAATAGAGAGGTTTTGAACTTCCTAACATTTGCAGAGGACCATTTTTTAATAAGTGTTTCTCCACCCAAAACCAACATTATAGTACTGTAATATAAATTACAATTGGAAAACATCTTGGTTACTGTTCAGCAAAAAATTATTTTCCTTCCTTCACAGGCATAACTTCAGAGTTACTGTCAGGCATTAAAATAATAAGTTGATAATAAAGTCTAACCATTGTGTGTGCAGGCAGTTAATTGGAATTATTTTTAACAATATTTCTTGTAAAATGTTTACATGCAGCTCAGTTCTGAATTCTGAACTACTGTTAGAATTACCTTGATTGATGCAACATTCACTAGACACAGGTGTAGTCTGCACCTTCTTAAAACACTTTTTATTCACCTCAGCTGTCCCACTTGCTGTATTCCTTTCAAATGTAATTGACAAAATTGTTTCAGAGAGATTCCAAGCAAAAATGGAAATTGATACCAGGATGCAATTTATAAAAAGCAGCAAGATATTCCCAAACGACTTTGTTTGTTGTTGTTACTGTGTTTTCATTGGAGCTTAGAGTGTGATTGATAGTTATGAATTGCCCTAGGAACTCATTCATACATAAAATAAATGTATGCTTTCTTTTCTGCTGATACAAAATCAACCCTAATCAACTGTAATAATTTCTTTAGAATTTTTGTTAATTCTTTTCTTCAAACTGTGAGAGCTCTTTTTTAAAAGGTGTGGATCATGCAGCAAAAAGAATAATTTGTAAGTGTTCTTTGGAAATTAATGAGATCCAAAAAAAAGTTAATCTAAACTTTGAAGTCATACAAGTAATTGCTCAGTCTCTCGGTTTTATTTGTATGTGTCTGCTTGTGTGTACACTTGGACATTTATGCTTATACCTATCAATCAGGTACCTATTTCTATATGTAAATCTGGAATCTGCAAACAAAATCTGTAATATGACTTAATCCTTTCTAGCTTCTGTCAGAGCATGAATGTTAAAAATACAGGAAAGTGTAGTAACTGATACGTTTTATTGGATGAAGCTCTGTAATATCAGAAGTGAAACAATACAGATTATATGCTTTACTTAAATATTGTTATTTAAGTATATCACTTCCTTGTATTTAAGGATAACATTATTATTCTTAAATACAAGAAAGTGATATACTCTGCCGTGCATCACTTTGAAAGGCTTCACAGTGGTCTTACTTTCCATTTAATAACATGGTCCAGTAGCTAAAGCACTGAACAGGGAGTCAGAAAAACCAGACATGATATTTTCGTTTATCACTTGCCAGTGATATTCCCATGCAGCATCTCTTTTTGCTTCAGGTCCCTCTGTGATACAAGAATAAGGGTGCTAATCTTCTATCACTGCTGACAAAGTGATTTATTTTTCTCAATTTCACATCTCACATAACTTGCTGAGGAAACTCTCAAACGTGGACCCCCACTTACACATACCAGGAGGCCTCAGTATCTTTCATAGCTCTGAATCTGGCCTGAAAACTACAGCCTTTTGTCTTAACTCCATGTCTTGTAGAGGGTTTAACCCTTCAGAGAAAGGCAGTGCTCATTAACAGTTAGACAAGGTAAAATTTCAAAAGCAAACTTATTAAGGGGTCAGTTGAGGGGACGCAAAGTTCCCAACTCCAAACGCCGTCATAGAGGTGCCATTGTCAGTGGCGGAGCAGAACGACTGACCACTTTATTTTTTGAAATCCACTGTTTGCAGTTCACTTTAATTTGTTGTCAGTATGCCCTTGTGTCTCTATGTCCCTTCTCTTTTTCACAGGATTTTTTTGATCATAATCAGGTGTCTGATGGATTTTGCTTTTCATTGTCTTAGCTATGGTAATTGCCTTAGATAATTGCCCTATGATATTTTTTTTGGATGGCTCTTTCAGATAGGCATGATTGTCTTGACTCAGCTTAATGAAGGGTATTAACCCATTCTTCTCCTTCTAAAGAAGTGAAGAACTGAGACTTGCACAAAAAAAGTAAGGGGGCTCCCAAATAATCCAGTGTTATTTAAGATATTCTGTTGCGAAAAATAACTCAAAAAAGAAAGGAAAATCTGTGAAACAATATTATCAGAAAAGCATGGGTGTCAGACAGCGACCAACACAGATATTTGCAATGTGGTCATTTCTTACCTAGTAATACCTGCAAGAGAGCTCCCTGCAATTGATATCCCAGCTGAGCATTACATTACTTGAAAATCCATTTTTATTCTCAATACTTAATTCTTTTTACTGAAATACTTTGTAACTGTAAGCTGATTAACATTACCTTGACTGTGTTGGATTTAATGGATGTTTTATAGGTAGTAGTAAATAGCAATTTTAAAGAAAACATCATGGGGCGATGTATTTTACACTATTAAACTATGTGGATGTATTGTGGAAACAAAGTGTGATCTCCAGAGGACTAATAAGAGCTTGAAGTACTGTATAATTATTTCCTTGTGAAAAATTTCAGATTTGATGATTTTTTTGACAGAAAAATCAATAGCTTTTTTAGGGAAATGTTGTCAAATATAACTTACTAAAGGAGAATTTTGTAACATTTCCTATCTTAAAGGCTACTTTCTCTCTCCTGAAGACTTGCCTTTCCCTGTAATTTTTCTGACACTTCTGAAAACTGTAGCATCTGTGGCTATATAGCTAAAATTATATATTTGTAGTGTTTTCAATCAGTTTATAAGATTATATTTCATTTTGGAAGTAAAAAATCATGGCTTATATGGCAGCAGACTTCATAAATTACCCATAACAAGGCTTGTTGTGATACATGCTTTTGATAGCAAGGTGATGGTCTTGGCAGAAGATAATGAATCTAGATGTCTGTGCTATGTGTGTTTTATCTTTAATATGCAACTTCAGATATAAGAAACAAAAAGCAAAGATTTGGCTTTTCTGGCCAAAAGAAAAACAGTCTTCCAGAAATTGTGCAAAATATTAGTAGTTCCTAATGTTGATGTAGCAGTGATGAGATACCTTTATTTGTCTTAATTGCGAAAACTGCACCAAAGAAGCAAGTGAAAATAAATTTGTTACAATTTTTTGCTGTGCTTTCTAGCTAAATACAGAAGGGATTGCTTAGGTGCTTCATGTTTTTGATCATGTCAGGCTTCAAAAATTTCAGTATTTCTTTGGAAGTGATTTTGTACTGTTACAGGCTCTTAAGTTTTCGTTTGACTCTCATGTTGGATTTTCTTTCCTTTAATATCCAAGATCCAGAAGAAATACTGGCTTTGGAAGGGCTTTATCTTTAGATAGATTGCTGATTTTCTTGTGGAGAAAATATTTAAAAATAAAAATCTTACAGACCTTCTCAAGGTCCCCTCTGAACTGACAATCCAAAGCTAAAATCATAGTATAAGTTGTGCTTTTGCCACAATTTGCTGTATCATCTCTAGCTTTTCAGTTTTAAGACTTGCTTTCTTAGTGACTTAATATCTGAAAAATTATGAAAGGACTTTAAAAAACCAGGCATGAGGTTCCAAACTGTACATATATTTGAAGTCCCACATGTTCAAGGAACAATGACATAAAGGGCAAAACCTGCTTTAAAGTGGCTGAATGGCTGGCTGGCTGGCTGGATGACAAGGGTTAATGAACTTTGCTTTTAAGAATACTGCCTGGGCCCGGTTTCTTCTAAATGAATTGGAATCACAGGGCAATATGGTCCTGAGCTGCTGGGCACCAAGCTTCTCCAACAATTTCAAGCGTGTGCTTTAGCATACATTTCATATATGAAGTAATTATCAGAAGCCTACTACTTAGTCATATTTTCCAGCTCCCATATCCAGTCCCTCTATTTGTTTCTGGAACAAAAGTTCCAAGTTGGTAGAGTGGATGGGCAGCGGGACGTGCTATGTTTAAATATTGGGAAGTGCTGTTGAACTAGTGTTCATTTATTGTTTTACTGAATTGCAGCCTAAACCAAAGGTTCCCTTATCCACCAGTACTTAAAAAGAGGAAGGAAAAAAAAAAATCTTCAAGTTACTTTCATGATAGGTCTTTACAGTTTCCAAAACATTATATAGTTTTGCTAATGATGGGTCAACCATCAAGCAAAAGGTATCCTAGCTTTTTTATTAATCCTGGTATATTATCAAGTATTTAGGATAGTGCTGATTTCAAATGTACACAGCATAACAAGCCTCAAGTTCTGCTTTCATGAAGAAATAGTAATATCACAAAAATTTTAAACATAGGCCTATGTACTTCCAGTGTAAGTGATTAAAAGCTTCTGTTTGAAAATTAAAAAAAGAAGCTAACTATGGTAATTTTAAGGGTTCATAAGCTTTCGGTGTATATGATACTTTTAAAGCACATGATGGGCAACTGTCACTGGAAGAAATGTGTGATCAAACTGTTAAGGTTTCATAATTCATAAGCTAACTTTTCATAGTAGCATAACAAATTGATGAAATGACTACTTTTTGTGAGATATGTTTGTATGGTAAATATGATTATGCCTACTGACTAATTACTGCCATCATCTGATAAATTTACCAAGTAAGTAAAATATATTCCTCTCACTATTGTGTTTTAAAGGAATGAGCTGTTCAGGAAAAATCAGGGCAAGGATTATCTCCAGTTTAGGGGTGGTAAAGCTGTTCTGTTTTTGTAAGTGCCTGCATGCTTGTGAGGATATGTTTTTAAGGTTTGGATTTGGTCAGTGTTGTTTTATAGTACTCTAAATATTACAGAATGTTAGGAGATTTTAAAATATTGAACTAGTTTGCTGCATTAATGTGCATTAAACAAAGCCAAGTGGATTTTGAGGCTTCAAATCTGGTTTCTTTTTCATATTGTGAAACTAGCTCTTCAGTAACATGTAATAATTTGTAAATCTACCTTGCTCCAAGGTAGTTATTAATTAATAAGAACAGTAGAACTAAATTAAAACTGTGATTATGATCTGCACTCTAATAGAGTTGTTGTTCTTGTCTCCTGTTGGATAGCTTAAAGATGAAGCTGGATGTGGAAGGTTCATGAAGTGTATTGTCCAGCTCTTGAGGTGACTGTGGTATACTTGAGACCATTTACTTGGAATAAAATGCCTTCAGTTAATTGAAGTATAGTGAAGTATGATCTAGCATCCTTTATTGTGTTACAAGATGTGATAGTTAGAAATTCTGATTTTCCTGTTAAAAAAGAAGGAAAAAAAGGACAGAGACTGGTGCATTATATTAAGTCATAAAATTTTAATGTTGCATTCAGTCAGACAATTAATCATCATTCAAAACAATTTTTTTATGACAATTCTCTGAAAACATACAATATTATTCTACTAGGTTTGAACCACTCTCTTTCACTTTCTCACTCCCTCCTCCATTACTGTTGCAATGTTGAAGTTGCATGACCTGCTAAGGATGAATCAGATCAGTACCTGGTTAAAATGAAGGAGAGTGTGTCAGGACAGGGGAAATGGGACATTAGATGTGAGCAAACAGGAAACCTGAGAAAGAAGAGTGAACATAGTCAGAGGAGTAGAGACCATTAGATTCTGAATTGGGCAGTTGGAGCCATACTTGGTCATTCTCCATGAGATCAATGACAGCACTGCCAGAAGCTTGGTCAAGGTATCCTTTCTTGTACTCATCATAGGTGTACATAAGTGGGGAACCATTTTTGTAGAGTGCAACCCAAACATTTGTTCCTTTTGCATGTACATGGTAGGAGAAATAGTACAGTCCAGGGGTCCTGCAGGTGAAGATTCCTGTTCTGGGGTCATAGTGTTGTTGCCTATTGTACAAGATTTTATCAAATTTGATGGGGACTGTTGCTGCAGGGTAGGCTTTTGAGAGGATGACACTGAAAGCAGACACTGGCATCCCTGTCAGAGCTTGGTTTACTCCTCCTTTTATGAAAGATATCCCTGATAGCTCCCGAGACTCTCCTGCTTTAACATAGCCTTCGGGCATCTGTGGGATTACAGCTTGGCCAGGGGGACCAGGAGGACCTGGGGGGCCGGGCAAGCCAGGCTCACCACTGCTACCTTTAGGCCCAGGGGGTCCAGGTGGTCCCATGGGTCCACTTAAGCCTTTTGTGGAAATGCCTGCTGGGCCTGGCAGTCCTGGTGCTCCTGGCTCACCCTTTGCACCAGGGGCTCCTGGCAGGCCCGGGGGGCCAATGGGACCTCTGATCCCAGGTATTCCTGAAGGTCCTCTGGGGCCTGGCTCACCGTTGGTCCCTGGCACTCCCTTGGCTCCTTGTGGACCCATTGGACCAGGCAGCCCAGGTAGCCCAGCAGGGCCCGTATCGCCTTTTGGACCTGGGAGACCTGGGTGTCCCTTAGGACCAGCAAGACCCTGCTCACCTGGGTATCCCGGTTTTCCCTCTAATCCTGGTAGGCCTCGTTCCCCCTTGGCCCCTGGGAATCCTGGGTGGCCTGCAGGACCCATGTCACCTTTGGGCCCAGGGAGGCCATTCTCACCAGGCAAACCTTTGAGTCCGTGAGGGCCCATGTTCCCTGGTGGCCCGACTGGCCCTGGTTCTCCTGGCACCCCAGCTGGACCTTGGTCTCCTTTAGGTCCTGGAAGGCCAGGAGGACCTTCAGGCCCTCTGTGTCCCTTCATCCCTGGTAATCCTGGCTTTCCAAAACCTGGGAGTCCCGGGGATCCGGGCAACCCTGCAGGTCCAGGATGTCCCTTGGCTCCAGGGATACCTGCTGCTCCTGGTGGTCCCATTGGCCCAGGCTTGCCAATACCAACTTCTCCAGGTTCGCCTGGGAGACCCTGGGGACCTGGGAGACCAATTGCTCCAGGTGCACCTGGAAAACCTCGGTCGCCTTTCAGACCTGGCTGACCTGGCAGGCCGTTTTCACCAGGCTTCCCTATCCCAGCAGGACCAGGGGGCCCCCGGGGTCCCTGCGGGCCTGGAAGACCCCTGCCACCTGGGCGGCCTGGAATTCCAAATCCATTTTCTCCCTTTTGTCCATTTATACCTGGGATACCTGGCTCTCCCTTCTCACCAGGGGGTCCCCTTGGCCCCTGAGCTCCTGGAGGGCCTTGTGGTCCTGGCTTGCCAGGGACAGTCAGTCCTGCGGGGCCGGGGCTGCCGGGTGGCCCTTGTGGCCCTCTTGCTCCTGGGAGTCCAACAGGTCCAGGTTCTCCTTTCTCGCCGTTTAGTCCTCTTGCTCCTGGCTTTCCTGGTAGACCTGGCACTCCTGGCTTTCCGACTGCAGAGAACCCAGGTGGTCCTGGAGGACCAGGGGGTCCTTGGGGACCTGGGCTTCCAAACCCTGGCTTTCCTGCAGGACCTGGTTGTCCTCTTGGTCCAGCTGGGCCTGGGGGACCAGGAGGTCCTTGTTCCCCCCTTACCTGCACACCTGTGAGAGAGAGGAAACCAGATCAACCAGGGCATCTACAACGTATTTGCAGGCAATGTGGCATGGTGGTAAAATGCATGAAGGGTTAATTTAGCTTCAACCTCGTAGAAGTCAAGTTTCAGCTGCTGAGTTGTTCACTGAGAACCTGACATTCAGAGTAAAAGTGTTTCACAGCCCTTACAAGTAACAAGTGCAGATTTGTTAGAAATGTGAGATATAAGACTTCTAGATTTATTTTTTTTTTTTTCTTCAATACATCAGGGTCATCAGAGAGCTTAAAAAATGCTGTGCAAGTAGATGCAGACTATTAAGTAAGGGAAAAAAAACCCAGACAGGTAACAGATTTAGCAGGTCATCAGACTTGATGAATGAAATGACAGCAAGCAGTCTGTGCAGGTGCAGCAGCTTTTCAGAAACAACTTGGTGCTACATTTAAGTAGTGAGAATTTTGTTCTTCCCTTCCCCCTACTTTCAAAAGTGGTCCATAGCACTGATTCTTTTGTAAATATATTAATGTTACATTTTCAGAGATTGTCTGAAAGACTTTTTTCTGTCAGAAAAATTTCACACAGTGGCAAGGTCACAACTGATAATTCATTTTACTACTGTCAGAATTCTGGCACTGTTATGGGGTTTTTAAATATTACTTCATTTTCTTAGTTACCAAAACAGCAGGTGGAGCCACTTAACCAAATGTCACAAATAGAGGAATAAATAAACAAGCTTACTGCTCTAGTTTTATGTGTGCTTTGGAGGAGCCTGCAGCTTTATGTTGGAATTAGCATGTTGATATGCTGGACTTTACATACAAGTTTAACACAGATACTGTGAGACTGCTTCAGCAGTTTGCAACAACTGGCAGCATTATAGAACAAAATGTCTGTGATGGATGTTAACTGAAGAAGTCATTTTAAAAATAAAAAACTGAAGGATGCAAAAAGAGCCTGGGTTTGGTTTTTTGTATTAGCAACACATTCTACTGAATGCTTATTTAGAAAATATTGTTACTTGATCAGCAATTGCATCAGCTACAATTTTTCCTTTCAGTCTCTCACAAAAAGACCAGTGCATGTATTGCATATATATATACACATGAAAGTTTATACAATGACTATTTGGCTGTCTCTTAGATAATAAACTGCATTTTCCAATATGTGGCTAGTCTTGCTGAACAAAAGTGAGGTGAAGGAGGAAACTATGTTTCTACATGTTGGGGTTTTTTAAATAATGGATGTGGAAGGTTGGCTTCTTCCTGTATTGACCAGGAAGTTGTTCTTATCTAGATAGTGCAGGGAGTGTATTTTCTTTTCTGCTGATGCATAAAATCAACACAAATGCATATCAACTTTTTTTGCACATCTTCCTATCTTATCCTTCTTAAGGCCATGGAAAGGCAGATAGCTGTTAAAATCCTACACATAGAAAACAAGCGTGGTCTGTGATTTATTTGTGATATATTGACTTTTTTGCTTATTTTGGTGGCAGATTGCATCAGATTTTAGCTCAGACTGTATCTCCTTATTACTTTTACCATATTTTAGATGCAAATATCAGTCCTAGGTTCACAGAGTGGTGGGTCTTGGCAATTTTGCCTAAGATGTTAAAGGCATTGTCAGCACTCATGTTGTTCTAGAGATTTCCTGTGAGCTGTATAGTTCCAAAGTCCTGCTGCTTTTAGATTAAAATTGTAATTTTAATTGTGCTCTCTAAAAGCAATGGTTATTCCTCTGAGGAAAGGACTGCTAAATCCATTAATGAAATAGAATTTATACCAAGAACATTGAAGTATTGATTGACTACTCTTTTACATGTCTCAGCACATACCTTGATGCAAAATTGATTTGCATTCTCTAGTGCGATCAAATCCCATATATGTATTGAATTAAATATGTAGACTTTAACATAACTTGCAGTAATGGCTTATTTAAACACTGCTGAATAGTGAGACCTCATTCAATTATTGTTTTCAACTTGGGCTTTTCAAATATTTCAAGCCAAAGAGATACTGGTTAAAAAACTATGTTCTGGAGAGCTGTCAAGACCAAGATTTTTTAAACAATTTCACCAAACTAAATGAAGCTTTAATAGGCTTTGTTTGGCAACAGAAATTGTTATCTGTTTTATGTTGTCTTGAGTCACCAGTTTGAGTTTAGACTGAAATTTCAGTTCCAGGCTGCTTTTTGACAAAGCTGTACAAAGCAAAAAGATAATTTTTGGTAGCTATATCTGTAGAAGTCAATGTTTGGTGATCAAATTGGAAAAGTAAGCTATGATGAAAAGCTTGTTATTGCTACTTGAGCTACTTGGAGGGAACAACTCAAAAACTAAACAAAAGCTGAATTGATTTGATTCTGTAGGTTCCTGTTTTATTCTTCTGAGATTAGAAGTGATGATCTCCAGCAGTCTTGCCTCTTTAAATTTTTCTAAAAACTCTCTGTAGGATGCTTGTTTTCCGGACTCAGGAGTAAAAGTCTTCTATTTCAAAGCTTGCTCACCAAATCAAAATTTGTCAAGCACTTTTGAGTGACTGAACTTGCATGTCTGTAAAACTGTAGGCTGTTTGTGCTGTTGAGGTCTAGTGATACAGTCTTGTGTTACATTTCCTAAATCAAGAACATTTTATATTTCTCAGGTTTTGATATAATCATGCTCATTCTAAATATGAATTTTCACTCACATTAGATTCTGTGTTCATATATAAAGTGAAAACTTAGTCCAGGACAATTAATTTCCCCTTTTTGCGCCATTTTCTGTCTACCCTGATTCTTGCTTAATTTGTTGCTGGTTTCCCCCTTCCCAAATGTTTTCTATAGAGGGGAAAGAGGAACCACTATGAGGATGAGGAGAAGTAAGTGAAGTATACTAGAGGATAGCCAAGTAAATACTATACTTCACTTAAAAATAGTGTCACTATGTAAATTATTCTGAATAAAGTCGTGGAAAAACACAATGAAAAGCTAATGAGGAAGGAAATGCAGCATTTAACTCAATGAGAGTTCTACTTAGTAAGTCCTCAGAGTAGCTGTTTATGTGCATGTACCTAAAGTTCATCTGGGAGTGCTAGGATTCCAGGAAGTCCTTGTGCTGAAGACAAGGGATGAAACTATGACAGTATTTTGGTACAGCCCAGGAGAATATTTTGGGGGTAAGGTTCCCAGCCATGCTGCTCTCACTTGTTTCTTATTGCAGAGATTCTTGAAGCATGTGGGTTGGAGCTGGTTGGTATGGGGCCAGTGCTGACACCAGCAGGTATGAGACCAGAGTCTTTTTGAGCTTGATGTATGCTGCTCATAATCCATAGGATCTGTCTGCAGAGCTATTCTGAATCAAAACCCCCTGAATGAAGCTAATGTGGATGCAATGCCTCGAGCAGCAATTCTGCTCGAGATATGCCCATGTCCTTCTTCTGGTGAAGAGAAGCTTATTTGCTAATGCTGTTTTCTGAGCCCCTCATTCAGTTTCCTCATTTCCACCCAAGTGTGATTACTACAACTAAAATTGATGGGATACAGCAAAAAAAGAAAGCTGTTTTGAATAGTCTGATGGTGTCTGAAAAAAAATAATGCTATTCTCAGGGGTTAAGGTAGGATGTTTACAAGGAAGATACACTTCTCTTAATTTTAGTGATGACAATTTTGAATAGTCATTGTGGATCAGAAGCTTTGAGTTCCAAGTTTTTTATAAAAGATGTTTCCATGCCTAAGCATGGAAAAAATAAAACAGAACTCAAATAGTTTCAAACACTAGGGATAGCCACCTGTTTGACTTGAAGGGACAGAGAGGATGACCATAAATAGGATGAAACAATGTAGCATTGCAGTTATGTATTCCCTATCCAAGCTGCCATAAGACTGATTTGTGCAATGAAGAGGGCTTTTTAAATATACTAAAGCTAGAATTGTTATATTACTATGTGCTTATCCCAATAATTAAAGTATAAGCTTAAATCACTCATGAAAAACTATGTAGAAGTTTATGGCACATTTTTACAACTACATATCATTTTATTTTGTCTTTCTGGGCTTTGAGCAGGTCTTAGTTTGCCCATGTGTATCATATACATATTTAAATTCATACCTAAGGTCTGTTTTGAGTACAGATAACATGACAAAATATGTAGAAGTTCTTCCTGAATAAAAGTAGGTTGTAGATGACAGGCCTATTGCTAGGAACCCCCGTGCTGAATCAAGAAATTTGAAGATAATTCGCATGTTGTACATCATTATATACACAATCATGTTGTGTTGCTCCCACTATTGAAGCAGAGATCTGGAGCTGTTACTTTGTTTCTGCTCTATATGTCTTTGGTGTTTATTGTGTAAAACATTTTTCTCACAGGTGTGCATCTTTGTCAGTAGGAGGCAACTCCAGAGCCGCTGTAAATTCTTTCTCAAGTGATAAAATTATTTCAATAAACCTAAACTGTTTCTGAAATTTGAATACCAGTAGTATAAACAAAGAGCTTTTAGTCATGCAGTGAACCTCTAGGAATAATTGTGTTAGTTTATCATGAAAAAATAATAAACTTACCTTGACTCTTTACATTGTATGGTAGAAAATGTGGGCCCTTGATGCTGGATTGTTTCTGATAGCGCTCAGAAAAATATCCATCACCACCATGGACAATGTTCAGACAAAACAGCAGCAGTAAAGATATTTGTAAATGCATGTTTCCAAATCTGTTCTGTGTTAGAAAAGGTAGAGAAAGTTTGTTTTAAAGAAAAGCTCTGGTTTTGAAGCATGAATAGATGAGTTTTCTTAAATTATTGGTATTAAAAGTAACATTATTTTGTGCTTATTTCCATCTGCTTTCACTAGTTTTGAAAAATGCTCTAAGAAAAAGGGAATCAGCATTGCTATCACTTTGAATGATGGAGCCATTGTACAGATAGATTAGAGGCAATAGTCCCACTCTTAGGAAAAGAATTATTTTGATTGGATGGCAGCCTATTCAGGACAACAATATTCAAAAACAGAGATTATTTTAACTAGACCTCTAAAGTAAGTTCAGGAGTTCTATATACCAGAACTCCTGAAAAGAAGAGAAGTTTTCAGTGAAAATACATAAACACTTCCATCATCTTACTGCCTCTGTAGTGCTATAGCAAATGAAGGATGAAGTCCTGGTTCCTTCAGCATCAGTGGCAAAAATCTCACCAAGGTTGGAACCTGGTTTTTACCAAAGAGCCCCAGAGGCAGTGAGGATGCTGTCACTGGCTCTTAAATATCAACCCTCTTCCCTCCTCAGACAGAAAACAGGCATCCTGAAGAAGTTACCTTCAAAACCAAAGAGAATAGAATGAAATCATGACATACCAAAACGTTGTGGAGCTCCAATGCAGAGTGATAGAGGAGTGAATCCTCCTCTACTGAGGAGTTCTTCTGCCACTGGTGAGTGAGCAGAAGCTGATGATTTCAAGTGCCACTCTTGGGTATTTATCTGGTTTTCCCCTTAGTTGGGTGACTGCTGGACATAAGCTCCTCCCCCAAAATCAGTAAGCAGTAATTACCTGTGTGTGTATAAGTGTGTTTTTTAGGGGTGGGGGAGACCTATTTTGGGCAGTCATCCTAGATTTTCTTAAAGGGGTTTTTTTTTGTTACTTTTTTCTCATCATTTTCTTGGATTTCTTATTGTTTATGAGATTGTATTGCTCGTAGCTTGTTTTTTCCTAAAATTTCATTTTTTTTTCACAAATTTTATTTTATTTTTAAACCCCTCTGTTTTTAGACTCGATACAGGTAACATTGGGAAAAATCATGAATTAGTAAGTAAGGTTAGTAATTCCAAGTGTTCATTTAAATTTCTCTGCAAATGTTTTAAGGAAAGACCTATACATTTTGAACTTTGGTGAGCTGTTACTTTCAGGAGTAGCCCCGCTAAAGTTTGTAGAGACAGTTATGTGAGTAACTAGAGACTACTTATGTGAGTAATTATTCACTGGGATAGACGTGAAGACCATCAATTAAGATGTTAATAAGGGAGTTGTCAGAGAACCTGATTACTTTTAAGCAGTTATTTTAGGTGATTATTGTTTTATCTCTACACTTCTGTTTTGTTGTTGGAGGTATACTACTACACATACAATGCAAGTAATGTTTCTGTATTATGAAATCTTGAAATGCGAGTTCACCTTACAAAATGAGAACTTCTTTGTGTGTGGTTGTATCAAATGCACTGAAATTCACACTGCTTAATTTTGCAAGTGTTAACACAGGATAATGTTTGGGGCTTTCAGTTTAGTACATTTAAACTAGCGCTGGTTTTAGTGTTGGTGGATCAAACCTGGTTATGGTTTTAACTCTTAAGAGATTTTCTTAAACCAGTCTTGCTTCATGGACTGTACCCACAGATTACAACATCTTTTTTTTTTAATAAATCTTACAGTGATTCAGTACCGATTTATTGAAGTTCAGTACTACATAGACTCTCAGTCTTTGAATTCTTTGTGACTCTGAATAATCTTTTAAAACTGAAGGTCAAAGTAAAAGACAAGAAACAACTTTTCTGATTAAGGATGAAACTGTAGAATTAAATATATAGTGCACTTTGCTTTAAGAAAAAAATACCTACATATAAATTATCTGTGTATTAAAACTCTTTTGCCAGTTGCAGATTTCTTTGCTATTCATATATGGTATTCAATTTTGTAGGAGTTATAGGAGTACTAATAAATAATGTGTACTACTGTCAGTTCTCATGCATGGTAGGTACAGAGGGAACACCTGTTACTGTTCCAACCAAAAAACTGAGCTGGTGGCCCTGAACCCTGTGGCTATCTTGTGGAATGACAGGTTAACGTGGGCTGAATTTTACCTGCTCCATGTCTTTGTTTAATTCCACACTCTTCAGCTTTTTTGGCTTTTATGTATTATGGCAAATATCCTAGAACACAAGTTACTGTACTGAAAGGGACCAGTGGACCATCAAGTCTGTTCTGCTTCCAATTGTGCTAATACCTTTGCTTACTAGAGGACTGGATTAATGTTTTAACTTAAACTGGTGCAATAATTTATTCAATGTATTGTTGAACAGTTCTTCTGTTCTTCTTCCTAGCCATCCTCTAAACAACACTATTCTTGTACTATTTTTGTAAATAACCCTTTTTTGCTTCAGGGATCTTCACACTAAAGCCTGCTTTCTCTATTAAGTTTGCATGCCTGACCTGGTCAGTGATTTTCAAAGAGTTTGCATATCTGAGATGGCATTTCTACTCCCCACATATGTTTTCAGTTTCTTTTAGTCTTTCAGAGAAAGAAACTCTGTCCTCGGGTTTTTTTGTGTAACTTCTCAAGGTGCTTTATTTAAAAAATTAGTCTCTGTAAACTCAGGTGAGAATCCAGTCATCCACTTTCAGAAGCAGCAAATATATGGGCATAAAGTTTATTTCCTCCTTGAAAAAACACAGCTTCAGCCCCTTTTTTGGTTTGTATAAATCCAAAAATAGCTTTTGATTTTTTAAAGCATTTAAATATACAGCTCTTAGTGGGAAGTGTGGTTGTTGCTAATTTGACAATATTTGGTTAAGAACAGCAGGCAACAGTTTCATGCTGTTTTGTGCTAATTTCTTGCCTAATTCATAAATACCCCCAAAGCAGGCACACTTATGTTACAAAAGCACCAATAATTTACACTGATATTTGCCCAGCAGCCTCGCTTCCTGCCTCGGCTCCCTCTGGGCAGGAAGGTGAATAATCTCTATGTGTCTGCATAAATAGGGATAAGTGTGGAGTCAAAAGGTATATACAGGCAAACCCGTTGTCCTTGTGATTAACCTGAGCTCCACCCTATTGTGCTATCTTATGCCACTTCTTTGGCTTGAGGTTTTGTTTTTTGTGGGTGTGGGAAGTTGAGGTAGAGTTGGAGTTGACTGCTTTTGTATGTTTTCCCTGTTGCTGTGGCTCTTTCATATTGGCAGAGCACTAACATGCATTTAGTGCTAAGCGTGCATATGAAAGGTGTGCTGTGGTATATATTTGCCCTTGCAAAAATACGTGCAACAGACACACTTGTGTATATCTATTTACAGTAACAGCACATCATAAACTAGAAAGGTTATTTGCAAAGCTGCTTTTCAAATTACAAACCTTCAGATGCTTTTGTTTTATAGTTACACATTTAGAAGGTTGTTGTTGCTTACAAATGAAGGTGTCTTCACTCCCTCCTCTCCACAAATGTAATAGTCAGGAATAAAATTTGATCCATTCTGCTACTTCAGAACTTTCTTTTTGGTAGTGTACTGGCTGCATCTTACCATTTAAAGGTAGTAATGTTATGGCAATGCAATAGTTTAAGTCCTAGTTTTAACTGCAATAAAAAGACTCCGGATAGTCTCTATGGACCACATGAATGGTACTGAAGTCAAAGCCTGCAGTGCCATTTGCAGCAGTCTGCTGTGTTTCATCAGATTTGCTGACTGGGTGTTCAGATTGTTGTTGAATGTTGCTGGAAAGCATGCATTTATGCATGATTCCCAAAACCCCTTTTTGGTTCAGTCTCTTACTCCCACAGAGTCACCAGAAACACGTGTAACATGGAAGTGACGCCATGATTCCATGGTTTGGGAAATGGGAACTGACTTTCACCACAACTCTGCAAGTTACTCACAAAGTGACTTGAGTGAGTCCCACAATAAGCAACTGCTTACAAGGAAAAAGGATGGAACATCTTAATTAAACATAAATTGTAATAATAAAATAAAAGAATAAACCACTCCCTGTCATGCACCCTTCAA
>VXBB01009104.1:121244-153163 GCA_013399915.1 Illadopsis cleaveri | reverse complement strand
AAAAAAAAAAAAAAGCAAGCTGAGAACCAAAACTCCAGAAGAGGTTTGCTAAGTCCTTGCAATAGGTGGGAATAGGCCAGTTATGTTCTTGATGCTGAGGATACTCAGTGTGAATATATTTATTGTTTTAACTTGGAGTATGTGATCTTAAGTTTTGTACCATCTAAGCACAAGCCATGAGCTTAGTTTCAAATAATAGAGTTGTCTGAAAATGATAACTCACAGCTTTAACTTGTAATCTGTCTCTTTTTTTTAATAATTGGCCTTTAGTCGTAATCCTGACTCTTTTTCTTAAAATTGCTGTTATGGATTATAGTTACTGTTTATGGTAAAACTGGTACTCAAGGAACCTGGTCTGTGGAGGGCTGTTTACTCCCTTTATTTGGATAAATAATCTCAGCAGTGAAGAAAGAGTCAAGAATGTGCTGGTGGGAAATTTTTCCGTTAATTTAAAAAGTAGACTGAAAAATGGGGAGTAGTTTGTTATTGACGATATAAAATCAAAACACTGTCAACATCAGGACACAGTGCTTTTGCTCCTTCTGGCTCAGGTCCAGTTTTCTTACCTGCTTGAAGTAACCTTGAAGTCCTAGTCTGTGACAAATTTTCTTCTATTAAAATTCTCGTACCCAAAACATGTGGTAGTTTTGGAAAGGACTCTAACAGCAAGGGACACTAACAGCTTCTAGCACCATCTCTGGCAAACAAATTCTCCAGTCTCCAATTTTAAATTTTCAAAAAATGATGTTTAAGAGTTTCCACAAGAAGTTTGAAAGCCTGCCATGAAATTAAAGGAATAATTGGATTTCCTAGTTTGTGGTATGCTTTATGGCACTTTGGAAACTCCTAAATCATGTCAACTCCATGGTTTAAAGCTGTCCTCTCTCCGTTTCTGTCACACAGTGGCGAAGAATGTTCTCATCCTCCCACAATAGCAGCCAGGTAAGCCCTCAATGGGAGTGCAGAGCAACAAAGTGTCCTACTGAACCTGACGGGCCAAACTAATACAGAGGGGCTCCAGCTTTTTATTGCCCACAGTCAAATGGACACGAAGAAATAGAAAATGGGAGTTCGTTAACTCGATAGCTGTGGGAAATCTGGGTGTTTGGTTTGATGCTGTTTGTTTTGTTTTGTATTTATTGTAACATTCTATTTACATGGAGGGTATTTTCTACTCCAACACTAGCTGCTTGGACTGCACAGGACTAGAAAACATCTTGGTGAAGGAAATATTTACCTTGCTAATTGAAAAATAAATAAGACTCATTTTGAGTTTCAGAATGCATGTCATTTTTTTTAATTAAGAGGCTTGTTGAGGTAATGTGCAGGGCTGTGCAGCCCTATCTATATCCATATTTTGTGATATAATAAAGAATTCTCTTTAAACAAACTAAAACTCTGTTTTTCCAACAGTCTTGTTGTACTCTCTTTATGGACTTTAAGTTCTTATACTCTTTAACACTTGTAATTGTGGTTGAGTAAATGTCTTTCTTTCAAGTAGTAATGGAAAGATGGTCTGTATTTTTTCTGGCGCTGCAAAACTGACTGCTGACCAGTTTGTTCTGTTCAGCTCAAGTAACTTGATCACAAGAGCTCTATTTAGTATAGCAGTATATTTAAATAGATGACACCCAGTTAAATATTTATAGTTGTATTCTGGCTGAGTTGACTTGCAGAGACACAGAATAACCATGTTCAAACCTCAAGGGATGTGTTCCACATAGCTTAAAGAGAAAGCTTTCAGACTGACATGAATTTTTGATGAAACAGTCCTCTGAGACAGATAGTATTATTGATTATTGCTTTCTAACAGCACTACATTGTTTATCGCCATGTTCACTAGGCTTGTAAAAAGATAAGAAAATCTTCACCCATCTTAAAGAATTTCTAGTAACTGAGTAAAAGATACTAAACAGAAGTACGGGTGTTAGAAAAGATGTTTTCCTTGGGTAACCTGTTGGCCTGACCTTAATCCTTCCTCATTTTTATTTCTCCCTCCCTTGCTCCTGAAAGTAAAAACAACAAATACTGTTTAAATGAATGTATTAATTTGAAACTCTTATCAGATATGTGGGTTTAATTGAAAACCGATCAGTTTCAAGATACTGAAAACACAAAGCTGGGTTTATATATTAAATACTCATCCTTTCTTTCAAAAATGCTTTTCTAATTAAGTGTAAATGATTAATTATATAAAGTTTTGTATTTTCACTAGTTCTATTTAAAAGTGCAAGCATGCAGCTGATGGCAGGATTTACTTGGAGAGGAAGAGCGGAAGTATTTAGTTAACTTGTTGCACAGTTCAGGAAAATAAAATTTCCAGGAGCCTGGTCACTGAATAGCCTGAGTAAATGCAAAGATTTTGCTCTGGATTTTGACAAGGGAGTTCCACAAAACTCCTTCTGGAGCTACTTAAACATAACCAGATAAAGACGTTTCCAGTTCATGCTAGCTGAAGATGCTCATTTTCAGCCTTCTGGTTGATGTTGATTGCACTCCCAGTTGTGTCAATGCAATGGTTTATGAAGCTTTTCTTTAAGAATTTGATTTGGGTTAAAATCAGTCAGACTATCCTGGGAGTGATGGAGGGTTGTTTTCTGTAGGTCCGTGTCATTTCACAGTATGTTTTAAATTATTTTTAAACGTTAAATAGATCAGTAATCTTCAAAAATTACTACGAGTCTTCTTTCTATTTTAGTAAGTACCTGATGTTCTTGTTTAAAAAGAACATTCACATAGAAATGTAAATATGCTAAGTAGTCATATTTTCCATGTGAGGACTATTTTTATGTATTTTTTTAATTCATGCTCTATTTTTTCACTGATTTTTATTAGATTATTTAATATCTTTCTCTACCTCTGTGCTTGCTGGACTCAAGGTTTCTGTCAGAATGCCCTGAACCACAGTGAATAAAGTAGAAACCATGGAAAAAAAGAGTGGGAACCACTTCTACTTTCCCAAAGGTGAAAAAGTTCATGCAGCTTCCTTTAGTATCCCATAATTAGGAGAATCTTCCAAATAGTTGGTCAAAAATAGGTGTAACTGAGCTACTTTTTCAAGTGTACTCACTGGAGCATGTAGTCAGCCTGCTGAATAGTCTCATTCATTGACTATACTACCTGCTGTGGTTTGGACAATTGGCACAGAGTTGTTTTTAAACTTCCATGTTTAAAAACAGGTGCCAAAGGGGGAAATCCAGACTTTTACAACCAGAACAAATAAAAAGATGTCTGAGTTCATTTTAAAAATAAGGAATTTGTTTGTTTTATTAAGTCTGGCATTTTAAATATTGCTGTTTTGTTTAAATTTATTTAAATTGAAACTTTAAAAAGGTCTTTTGGTGAGTGCACGTGCCTATGGTGGGTGTAAGTCCTATGAGGAGTAGTTGAGGAAGCTGAAGTTGTTTTGTCTGTAGAAAAGAGTCTCGGGGAGGCCTTATTTCTTTCTACAACTACTGGAAAGAAGTAGGAATGGGTTCCAGTGTCTTTTCCTAAGTAGAGAGTGCTACAACAAGAGGAAACAGCCTCACGTTGCACCAGGAGAGGGTTAGATTGGATATTGGAACAAATTTCTTTACCAAAAGGGTTGTCAAGCATTGGAACAGGCTGCCCAGGGAAGGGGTGGAGTCACTCTTCCTGGAGGTATCTGCAAGACTTCTAGATGTCTACTTAGGGATATGGTTGGACTTGATGATCCTAAAGTCTTTTGAAATCAAAATGCTTCTATGATTCTGTATAAATTTTTTTATACTCTCTCACTTATGCAAAATAAACTTGTGTCAATGAAGCCTAAATGTTCCTGATGATTATTAATACTCTAATTTTCATTCCAATTAGCTGAAATTGAATTTTTACAAGCATTATATTGTCACAAAGGAGAGTCATAATTACATGCTTTTAATAAGGTGTTAATGCAGTGTCAGCTTTTATTATTACAGAAAAGGCTACAAAGGGCTATGAAGTTTTATAGGTGACTTTTGCTGTATTACCTGACTCAAATCACAAGTTTCAATGTCTCTTGTTGGATATCTTCCTCCATAGGAAGAAAATCACATAAGTATGAGGGATGATCTCTTTTTATGAACTTTACTATTAGGCTTTTGCATTCAAAGCTTTGAGGACCAAAAGAGAATTATATAAAGTGACTCATGTATGAAGCAGATAGATACTTTCCAAACTACTGATACAAAAACATATGGAGATACCAAGAAAGATAGGGCCTCCTAAACTCATGACAGACAACCTGACCAAACTTCATCCTGTTTCCAATGGTGATGCTTGCTGCCTCTGCTACTACTGTACTAAATGGTAAAAACACAAAATTGAAAATTGGACACCTGCTGGAGGTGAAGTGACTTCTGCACCCATTGACTGTGATCTCCACAAATCACAGGTATTACACCAGTGAAATTCTGCTGCATACAAAAGTAAAAGTAGGGATAGGAAATGGGCTAAGGGGGGAAAGACTCATTTATCCATGTCACATAATCCAAATTGTGATGTGGACTCTGAAATATATGATTATCTCATGCAACATCTCTCTTAAAAAATTCTTGTAGAACATTTGGGTTTGTCCTCCAAAAAGCTGCAGATTCCAGTTTGAGAGCTACTGAAAGTATTTGTGTGCAGTGGGGAAAAGTATCATATGATGATTAGGGGGAGGACTTTTTAACCTCAGAAAATAAGGTTGCTCTAAATTAGTTTTCAACCCAAAATAAGTGTGGAATCTGGGAAGCTGTGGCTCAAATGAATGCTGTTACTTGATCTCTATGCTAGTGTCATCACATCACTTAACATTAAATCTGGTGCATTCATTTCAATGGTTCTATTGGCATTGCATGGCTTATCCAATTAGTATCTTGTTATCCATTTCTGCACTAGAAACAAGGCAAGGTTTTATCTTTATATTTGCATATTTGCAATCTCATTCTGCATGCTAGCTTTCCCTTTTCTCTTAAAGGTACTTCACATTTTTCCAGCAACAGACTTCAGTCTAATACTAACAGTATTAGATTTAGATGTAGTAGATTCAAAAAGAAGCCTTATGTACAGAAGATCCATCTACAAATTCAGTAGAAGTTACAAGAATGAGATTTAGAATTTGATTTTTTGATTGAAACCCTTTCATTTACCAGCTTGAAATATTTTTAAATAAAGTGGGGAATCTTGAAGCACTCTCCTTATTTCAGGACATAAACATAACACTATTTGTCTGTTGAAATATTAGTTCACCAAGAATGCATGTTAGGTCATCCAGAGAGAGCTTATTGTTTCAGAAAATAGACCTTCTATGTCCTTCTATGTGGGATGTATTTACTTGCCTACATATTAGTAAGTAGAAGTAAAATTAAAATAGTAGAATATTTTTCTCCTGTTTCCTTTTTATGCCTGTCTAAATCCAGATCTTTTCTGGTATGTCCTGTGTACATAAATTGTATTGGGTTTCAGAGTTGGATTCCACCTTTGGCTGTGCTGATGACCACAGGATGTTTACATGAACTATGGCAGACTTTTCCCTCTGAGGCTTTCCTGCAGTGCTGTGTCCCTGAGACACTCAAGTGGTTTAGAACAGGGGGTTTTGTTTGTTTGTGCACCAATAGCTTGCAGGTACTTTAAGGGAAGATATTTTTAGGCCAGTCACATAGGGAGTGCCAACACTTGGAAAACTGAGCTGGCAGGAGCATGAGCAGAATTCATTTGATATGTGAAATAATGTCTGGTCAACCTTACATACTATTTAATACTGACATAGGATAATTTTACTACCTTTACCAGTTTCTAGAGATCAAAAATGCCAAATAGAGATAAGACAAACTTTTGCATTGACCAAGCAAGTTCTATTTTATAAACTTAATTGGAATAATGGACACAGTTTTGTCATATTATTTCTAAAACTGGTTTGGAATGTTTAAACTTCTACTGGATCATCTTTTAGAAACGGAGAAAGATCTCACTGTAAAAATTTGTATTCTCTAAGAAAGCAGTCTGAAGTTGCTAGAGAATTTGATTTGAAGCTGTCACAGTGATGCTATCTATGAATCTCACAGTTAGGACTGAATGGTCTCTTGGGTACATGGGATCATGGTCTTTTGACAAAGAAAAGTCAAAAATAGTCATAGATGTAAAGCACCTGTCTCTGTTGGGACTTGGCAGATTCAAGAATAGAGAGCAAGTTGATATTCCAGTATTTTTAAACGGTTTTTCTGTGGAATGATAGTGCAAGATGCACTACAATTCACTGTTCTGATGGAAAACTACCTCATGGTGTTCAAACTTCTGGCAGAAGCCTCTCTCCCAAGTTGTTAAAATGCTCCTTAGAATCCTTCATTCCTAAGTTACCTGAAGGACAAGTATGGCACCTCACATGCAGGTGCTTTTTTGTGTCCAGTAGTTGGGAGAAGTTCGTTTGCATGCTTCCATACAACTGCAAAAAAGTAATGATGAGCAAGACCACGTTCTGTGTTTGGAGTTATTTTATGGCCTACATCTAAAATGTCTACTTGAAATAAAACATGTTTTTTTCCAAGTTATATTAATGTCCAGGAAAGGACTGTAGGCTGTCCAAGTCTCAACCATCAGCTTATAATCAAGGCCTGATGGCATCTAACTACACTTCAGGTGACTGCACAGTGGCCGGTGAAGTAAAATATTCCATTTTTGACACTGGTTTATGCCAATGTGGATCAGGCCTCTGATGTTTCTTCAAGGACATATATGCCCTAAGTCTGTATTTAACAGAAAATGAATTTGTAAGCAGAGTCTAACAGGTTGTGACTTTCTGCAGTCAAGCTTATGGCCCGTCAAAGCTTAATCAGCTCCCTGTACCCCTATAGCACAGCATTTTTCCTTGACTTCTGCATTTATGCCACATGCCTAGAAGGCACATGGGAAGCATCTCAAGTTTCTGTTCTTGTGCTAGGAGGACAAAATAAATGTGATTATATTCTGCCAGTGCCTCTTCCAAAAGAAACAGAGTCTGTTTCTTTTGGAGAGTGGTCCATTAAGCAACTAAGGAGGTGTGAAATCTTGACCCTGAAGGTGTGGATAAGCTCTTTGGGGCATTTAGCTGCCAAATTGTAACAAGCCTTTATTGTGCAAATGCAATCAGAAATTTGTAATAATTAAATAAAATTTCATGGTGGTGGCAGATTGGATATTTTGCACATTGAACCCCTGTGTCCCAAATTCCAAACCTATGGAAAGAATGCCTTGGAGCTGCTTGGCAAGAGGTATGTACAGGACTAGGGTAGAGACTTTTTTCCTAATGTTTTTGTTAAAGGATGAACAAACAGTTTTAAACAAATCTTTTTGAAAAAGCAAAAGCATGAGGTATAAAAAGTTGCAGTTATTGCATGAAGGAGATGTTGAGTTGGACTGGTGAAAATTTGTCAGCATTTTATTTGAAAACCTAATGCTGATGAAACCTCACAATTCACACTAAAGATTAATTATATATTTCCTGTTATAACATCAGGTAATTATTTTAATGTTTAAACTCTTTTCTCTTATGCTTTTACAATTCAGGGCATCAGGAATTTTTTTAAGGAAAACTATTTTCACACTCTTTGCTTTTTATTTTTAAAGACATAGTATTTCATATTGTTATTAAAAGCTGTTTGATCTACAAAAACTGGTATTGAAAATTCGATACGAACACTCAATTGCCATAAATTAAAATGAAACCTTCCCAAGGAAAAAAAGCCAAGAATGCAAGTGTTTCATACGTCCTTTATAGTACTGTAATTTAAAGCATGATCACTTGTTATCTCTGTGTTGTCTCTCTCCTTATTGGTAAGTGTATCCCTCTGAGATCCTCTTGCCAAACAGATGCTAGGAGTAAGAAACTAGTGCTTTGGTAAAGTTGAAACTCACAACTAAACTAGCTGCAGGCTTGTCATCTCTTCCCAAAGGTGTTTGTTTCCTTCTTCATCCCAGATATTTATAAAGTTTTCGTTTGGAGAACCTTTTAAAGATGGGTACTGCAATGTTCCTGGCTCTTTTTGAAGAACAGTGGATTTTTTTGTTTGTTTGTTTTGGAAGTATGAAAAAGAATTACAAAGTCCATAAGAACTGGGGGTTTTTTAATTCTGTTTTCCCAAGGTCTGTCATTGTTTTTCTTAGTCTAGAACAGAATGTTTGCTCTGAACATGAATTTTAGAATGAATTTCAATTATTGTCATTTTAACTGACAAAAAATTGAGAAAAACTCTCTGCATTCTCTGTGATTTGGAGCTGATTGGACTGTTATTGTTACCCTCCAGTGTATGTCAGAATAACCTGTAGAGGACTATAAATACGTTTAAGAATATCAATATATCTTTTGGAGTGCATCCCATGACAATGCTTTCTGAAACTGGTTGATCATTACAACAGGGAAGTACAGAGAAAGGATTAGATTTTTAAAACGCTACATATGTGTGTATTAGATTATTTTTAGGGCTCTTTAAGGGTTTTTTCCCCCATGCACTTTGTTTCATTCTGCATATTGTGCTTAGGCAGGTATTAAGGATTGTCATGATTACACAGACCTCCAGCTTTTCTTAGTGTCCTCATGACAGGAATGTTGCCTGTCAAAGATGTATATATATATCTAGTGGAAAATATAACACTGAAAGGGATTTGCATACTTGTGGCTATTGCAAAGAGTGCTGTCTCACATCAGTAAAACTGATTCCTGTAGAAACTGCTGCCTTGCTAGCCACCGCAGATTTTGGCTTAAGTTTTGAAGGTGTTAGAAGTACTCACATAATGTCGCACTGTTTAGGCAGTGGGACATTGAAGCCCATGCCCCAGATAGCCTCATCCTAGGTGAGGCATCCTCTGAATGCCACTTTTATGGAGGCAACTTAACTGCTATCCTCAGATGAGGCTGGAGATGAAACTATAATAAGGGGAATTCATGATTTTCTTCAGTGACTGATTGATGTATTCTGGCACTCAATATACTGTCAGTTTGAAATCCATTTGTAAGTATCTGGATGTGTTCATTATTTATGTACTTATTATATGCATTATTATTCAGTACTGAATGCTCTGTAATGCCAGCATCTCTCTACATCTCTCACTTAGTGTCTGATGATGATGAATGGTGTCCACTACCTGTAGGCAGAACCACCCCAAAGGACTAGATCAGGCCAGGTGCTGTCCACATTTTAGTCAAACCTTCCTAAAATGCAGTTGTAAGTACCTTCATTGATGGAGGATTATAAGATCGTGCAGCTGATTAAATTTCTATTATAATTCTTATTTAGAACAGTTAGGCAGTAGAAGGTAGGGTGATTGGTTTTATTTGTTTGGACTTCAGCACGATCTTGGGTAGTAGGTTTGCAGTTTGGGGTGGGGGGGTAATAGAATATAATTAATACTAAAATGATACATTTTAAGAATAGCCCGCTTTTCCTTTACTGCTATTACTGCTAATTTTTTTCTCAGCCTGTCTCCTCTTGAAAATTGCTTTCCAAAGTTTGCAAAAAGGCAAAATGGTAAACCATAAGGAAACAACAAAGGAAATGTGTGTTGCTTTCAGGCTGTCCTCTTTCCTCTTTCCAATACCACATCAGGATGTGTTTTTGCTCCCTTTAGAGCTGAAGGATTTCTTCTCCTGAAGACTCTCTGGGCTGCTGGAAGTGAGTGTAAAGGGAGAAGACATTTACCTTGTAACTAGAAATGTGGAAACTGCACATTTCCTACATAAAACATGCAAGCAATATGTACAGATCTGAAGGCTTATCTCAATTTTTCAGTGATTTTTTTCCTATGCATTTCTTTCCAATTTCCATATCTTTAGCTTTGGTCTCTGCTTACTATTGTGTTCCACCTACACCATTCACCATTGTGTGGGTGGGGGTATTTGCTGCTCATTCATTATCAAGCAGGGGTTTCATGGAGCCAAACAGCATAAGTAGGGTGAGTCCTTTTGTGAGAAGTAAGGCCAAAACAGAAAAGGAAATACATTTTTGAAGCTGGCTAGAACAGTCTTTAGGTAGCAAGAAACTGCTGCATTGTACAAAATGTTCTTGTTGCAACTTGTCCAAACATGTTGACATAGAATCACTGCTTTTAAATAGAAAAATTTAGCTAGAACATAATTAAGGTCATATTTTACTTCTCTTCAAAAGCATTATATACAAAACTCTGTATTTAGTATTAGACCGCCAAAACTGATAGTGTGTCCATTGACTCAGTTTAAAATACATTCCTATATTCAGGCAGAATCACCATCTACTCTTGGTGAAGGCTTTGGATTTTCTAATTTTGTTGTTATAATTTCTGTCATGCTGTCCGAGAGCAGAGTTTTCAATCTGTCTCATTGCAAATACCATATTTTTATTTCATTAGAATTGAAGATCATCTGATTTTCAGTCCAGCCTGGACATGCTGAATAAAAAATAAGCTTCAAATTTCCCATTCATTTTATATGTATGGATGCAAAATGAAAAACCTGCTTCTTGGCTCTTAGCTCCAAGAAGCTGCAGAGAAACTCAGGCTGGTGATGAAATCCTGCTGTGGTGACAGCCCAGGAATGCTGTCCACTCCATCAGGTTAGGTTTGGAATTCAGGGCACTTCTCTTTTGTTTGTGTCTGTGAGCTTAAAAGGAGCTTTTACCAGCAGGAAACAAATATGGATATTTTTATAATATGCCACTTGTTTCAAGTTCCTTCTTGTAGTTGCTCAGTACTTGTTTTCTTCAAATTTATTTAAACTCTTTGAGACTCTTTGGGAAGAGTCTTCTTGCTGTCTCAGAAATCACCACCAGGTTTCCCAATAATTCTCTGGAGTCTTGACATGTGTCTACAGCTTATTCTCCCTTGAGCAAAATGTAATTTTAAATATTTTCAGTGTCTAAAGCCAAACTGGATCATTACAATAATTCATTCCTACTGTCATAATACAAGCCAAAGAAGCTTGTCCAGTAGCTTCTGTTTTTACCCAAAGCATATCCTTAAGGACATAACATTCTATCCTAGCTTTTATGTAGCTATGGGTTACTCTGGTTATTTCACAAACTGCTCCCGACCCTGCTCCACACCACAGAGGAGAACTCCTTTTGTTATCACATCTTTCATTTGTTTGTCAGGAGTTTCTTTTTCATCTCTCTTTTTTCCTTTATTTTTCTTTCTGTTCTTGTCTGGTTGTTTTTTTGTTGTTTTTTGGGGGTTTTTTTGTCTGCATTGGAGTGTTGTGCAATACCATTTTAGTATATAAGGAGGTATATTAACTTGTTTTTATTTGGGAGAATCTAAGCATCAGGAACTGTCATACATAGCTACTACAGACACAATTTCTCCTACACCTCCAAAAGAACTTGATTTGTCTTAGTTTCATATTTTGAGAATATCTTTTCCTCTCTCAGTTCAATTGTTTTATTTTCATCTTTCTTTTTCTCTTGATCGTTTTATTATCCTGTCATCTTCCTCCTTGTTTGGATATGTTATGGATATATTATATATTCTGCCTTTTGGATACAGCACATGTGTTCCTATGAAAATATTCCTGCATATATATGCATAAAGTGTATTATATGCACACTAATTGGATAACAGACTTAAATAAAGTTTAAAAATATGCTTTTTCAATAAGACATCTTATGTATATATGGAGATAAAAAATATCTAGTATCATCTAATTTCAGAATTTAATTCCAACACAATTTTCAGGCCATACATAAAAGTCATACATTGTCATTACAAAATACTAACTAGTTTTTGGAAAAATTAATCCAGATAAAATTATGAAATTGCGTAGAAAATGTGCAACCCATTTTTTTCTAACCTCTGATTTGAACTAGTTCTTAAAAACTAGACTTAAAAATTCAAATTTTATACTAATTGGCATCCAAGAGATATCTATCAGAATTAGGTAAGCTATAGAAAAGCTTTGTAAAAATTCTATTTAATATATTTGTCTGCAAATTCAAAAGAAAGAGAACCATTATTTCCGTATCAGAAGAGGAACATTCCTTGAACTGTTCTCAAGACTTTACACTTAGGTGCATGAAAATCTTTACTTTTTCAAGTGTCTTTAATTTCCTATTTTCCAAAGTAGTTTTAAACACTGTAATTATATTTTGAGAAATATTAATTGATGCTTTTATTTATAGAGCTCAATTAACTCATATGTTATGCATCAGAACAGCATTCATCTCCTTTGGAAATGATGGGGAGCAGAATGACAGACTGTGCTGTTCACCAGAGCAAATGTCTGGACTGGTCCCCTGCATCTGTAAGTAGAGTCTATTGGATCCTAACTCATCCATATTGACAAAAGTCCTGGTTGTCAAAGGTTTTCTGTTGGGGTAGTCTGCTAAATTAGTCTGAACTATATCTTTCAAGACAGAAAATAACTTTAAACAGGAAAGGCTAAAGTACAAATAAGGCTGTGACTGCAAATATGAATCAACAAAGGAAATCTGGCAGGCTCAAAGCCTACATGACCTACGTGAAGCTCTTCAGAATGTTTCTGTTGACACATGCATGACTGAACTTGCATCTGGCAAGTCCTGCTGAGAGACAGCAAAGCAGCTCCCTTTTTGTTGACCAGAAGAGTGGGTATAAAACCCTTTCTGTGACTTACCAAATGTACACAAGTAAATTTGAGATGCCAATTTCTATTTGTGTCTGTGGTAGCAGGTTGTACTTTTCCTCTGACTGTCATTTATTAACTCTTCACAAGTCCTGCATTACATCTTCCATTGCTAATGTCTAGTTGACCCCATGAAGATTTGTTGTACTCGCATTTGGGTTCTTGAGAGTTTGTCTTTTCTCTAGAAGCTGCAGCTTTATGGAAAGGTGCTCCTCAGCATATATCATGCCTCTCCCAGCTACACTAAGCAAATTCTACTTTTGTGTATTTGAGACTCTGAGCACATTGGAAGTGTTTATACAGCTGGCTCCAGACTTTTGCAATCCTGCAGAAGCCAACTGGATGTGAAGCAGGCCTTTACTGGAAGCTGTGACGGTCTAGAGTGGTGCAGCACAATACATGCGAGGGGATGTCCATGCTAATGCAGCTTTGTGTGCAGCCAGACCAGGGTATAAGCAGAGTCTGGTTGCACCTGCCTGCATAGATACCATTGCTGTGTGCAACAGATTGTGTAGAACTGCCAGTTCTGGTCACTTAAAAATAAATTATCAAATTACAGCAAGAAGAAGTAGTTGTACTGTTGCAAAATACAAGGAGAGTGGAAAAAGAACATGACTGGAAAAGGAAAAGAATTTTCTTTTTTTTTTCTTCACCAAACTATTTCCATCAAAATGCCAGAGCACACAAAACTAGGATTTGGCAGGAGCCTCTTCCACGCAGCAGCCCTCTGTTGGATGCTGTGGAGAAAGTGGCTTTGGACCTAGATGAGTGAGGAGGCTGGAAATCCTATTGTGTGTGCTTATAATTTTGAACACCACTTTTTCCTTCTGAAGTACAAAATATGGCAGTTGGTATGTGGCAAATGGTCAGGTTTGTAACAAATATGCAGAACCAATTATGGGAGTGTTCTGTGAAGCAGTGGATCCAGAGAGAACAGCTTTGGTGTCTGTTACAGTGCATTCCTAGAACTTCACTCAGTGATTGAGTGATTTTAAAGAAAGTGAAAGATAAATCCTTCCACACCCATTGGAAAAGCAGATATTTTCCTTTTAGCAGAGAACATCTGTTGTAGTTAAACTTATATATGAAATACTTTTTTTCTGGGAAATTAGAGAAACTGCTGTTTTTACAAATACTAGACTGAAAAGAGGATGAGTACTTTTGTATTAAAGGTCCCCTTCTATATAGAACATAAACACTTCCATTGTATTGAGAGATTTTACCTTAACCTTGTACCTCAAGGTAACATATGAAATTGCCATATCCATAATCTCTGATTGACATAAAATTGCAGAAAAGAAGAAAGAGAACAAAAACATAACAACAACAAAAAAAGACTACGCAGCCTCATTCCCACAAAGAACTCCAGAGCTGTTGTCTTTCCTCAGTTTAAACAGATGTAGTTTGTATTAGTATTCTGGAAATGTAGATGTATCAAAAGACCTGCTTTAAACAGTAAACAATGCGAAAAGCTAAATATTTGTGTAAGTAACATTAGGTAGTATTAGTCTTTGTCTCCTAAAAAGGCTAATGCAGATAATAGTGTAAGAGCCACTTTCTTTAGCTCAAAAGCTGACTCATGCTTTTAATTACTGATTCAGCTGAACAGGTTCTGCTTACAGCACACAAACAGCCCCATAGAATTGCACAGACTGCTCACATGATTCAAAAAATTATCTTTTTGGTTAGTGTGATGGTACTTTTTTTCCCTCCATAAAGAAGATCAAGAGGAACAGGAGACAGTTTAGCTTATCTTTGAAAAATGTTTGGTGATCTACTGATAGAAGCATTATTTTGGGGCTGATTTATGGCAGGACGAGCCTCCAAACATGGGTTAAGAGAAGTAGTGGCATCTACCAGAGATATTTTAAAAGACAAATTGTGGGACTTAAAAGTGAATTTGGTGAGAATTACTTTTAAAAAATAAATCCAAACTACTGGTTCCTGAAGACTTTCTAACTTTCTCTGGTATTGCAGTTAGATAAGTTGATATAGTTATACATAAAAAAAGATATGAAGGATCAGAAAACACTATAAGAGTGCCTTGTTTGGGGACCAATCACAGCTTTGATACTTATTGGCTACAACTTGATGCTTTATACTAGCCTGACTTAATTCAGTGGATTTGCCCGAAGTAGGTATTGATCAAAAAAAGAAAAAAAAATGTCCAAATTGTTTAGTACTGTTGCAACTAAATACCTAGTTCAATCTGTTGATTTCCAATTCATCTATGCATAGTTTTTACCCTGTCATGGATTAGTTAAATCTTCCAAATTAGCCTAAGGGAAATGTAAATTAGTAATTTACAGTGCTGCTAATGCAATATGAGAAATGAGCTGTTGTACCTTGAAAGAGCAACAGGAGCAGTTATATGCTAGATTTTGTTGTTTTTATGTGGATGGAGATAAAATTGATAAGGTTGATGAAGTGAACCATTGAGAAATGTCATTATATTCCACTGTAAATTCCCTGTGGCCATCTGGCCCTCACAAATGGAAAGTAATCTCAATAATGTTTTAAAATATGGGATTCTTATTAAAAATCACTTTTTATGACAAAATACTTTTGTTAGAAAAACTTTAATATGTTTTTTTCCTGAAAACCTTTTATTTCCTAAGTGTTACCTTGAAAAGACTCTTAAGTTTTGTGGCTAAATTTCATATGTTCTTCATTTTCTTTCACTAAAAACCAATTTAATTTTGCACATATGTATGTGTGTATGTGTATTTCTAGTGAGAAAGAGACAGGAGGGCAACCTTCTACCTGGAAAAGGTGACAGAAGACTAAGAAATATTTTCCCATCACTGATCTAGCCATTCCAACTTACGGTCAACTAGTAAATTTCTCGTTTCAAACTGGCCTTTGCTAGTTAAACACAAGGTGTTTACTTTGGCTACAGGACCTTTAGGCAGACGTGGTATGAGAGGCAGACAGTGCCAAGTTAGTTGAAAAGTCTGTTAAAACGTTTGAAAGTGGCCAAGGAGGAACAATACTACTTATTTATTTGAACTTCAAGCATTAAAATATGGAACTGCTTTCTGTGGTAGAGAAAGCATACTTTTTCCTACCTGAGAATGTGATATAACGTTGGCAGATGTTGGTTATTTGTAGACTTCAAAGAAATCATAATCTTCTTATCCTATCTAGAGATGTATTTTGTTTATTTAGCAGTTTGAAAAAATGCAAAATTCATATTAATGCTGAGGATGGAGTAAATGTTGACATCATTAACAGTCGTTCGAATTTAGCCTGGTTCTTCTGCAGCTGGAATGAGTTGTTTTTCTTTTGTTTGCCTGAGAATTGAGTCCATAAATAATTCCAGCTCAACTGATCTGCAAATAGCTTTTAATTTATAATCTTGATGCATAAGTTGGTATCTTTATCATTGTATTTTGAGTTTTGACCTAAAAGTTTAAAAATTATGTGATGAAATATGGAAAAGTATGATTTTCACAAGGCACCTCATAAAAAGAAACAAGCCATTGTGTTGAAAACCAGGTAAAACAATTGCACTATTTATCCTTTTATCTATTTTTGTCACCATTATGTCCCTTTCATCTCTTGTTAATCTCTTTTCCTTCTGGTTTTCCTAATTTTGTCCAGATTATAATTTGTATCAGCAATGTAGTTCATTACAACCTTTTTATAAAATCTACATTTGTTTTTCTCGTTTTCCATATGTAAGGATTTTTCTCAATGATATTGCATAATTTCATATGTAATTATTGCATTGTCTGTTTGTGCCTGCTTGATTGAAAAATGGAAACAAGGCATATCTTTTGTAATCCATTTGTCTGCATAGAATGAAAATAGCACATTGTTGGACTTGTGTGCTGAGCACTTTCACGCTGTTGTTACAAATATGAGAAGTTTGCTCCTACTTCCCATTGGTTTTAATTGTCAAAGGTTTATGTGCAATAGACAACAGACATTATATTTTGATGAAAGCAGAAGAATTAACTCTTTTCCAGAATCAGAAGAGCAATGTGTTTGTGAGACATGATAACTGAGATGAAATTTTGCTTTAAGTTGGCTCAGCCTAACACTACAGTTTTTCTATGTGACCTTTTCAACACCTTGTGTCCAAGTCCTTATTTCAGTTGTACAAAGGTCTTCATGGTTTAAAAGAGGTTTTGCTTATGGCAGCACACCCCAGCCATCATATCAGGGCAGCTTCAGCACTGTCCAGTAGCATTCATATATTCATATTCATCATAAAAAAATATTCCTTACATTCCTTTGCATTATCCTTTCTCATTATAGTAAGAGAAATGAACAGAGGTGTGTTCATACTAGGTCAGCACAGAGGACAAACAAAACAAGGTTTATCTTCCTGCCTCCAGACTCCTCTCTTAAAGGAAAAAAAGTGTTTGTAAAGAGTAAAAATAATACATACCTGTGTGCTAAATCTGTTCTAATATTTCTATTTAAAACCAAAGTTGTCTCTGAGCAATTCCCACAGATACAACATTATGGTTACTTTTAATAACTCAGCCTACAATTTCATATATAAGTGCTCAGTCTAGCACAGAAAAGGTCGTCTACATGGGACAAGAGAGACTGAATATAGATTTACCCCTTGCTTACTGGAATACCAGATTCTTGCCCTTTTTTTCCCCAGTGACTATTCTTGTGAGTGGTACTAGCCTAGCTCCTAGGAAAAGGAGGCTCACAGTTTAAATTGTAGTAGTGTCATTTGTTTCACAAAAAACACCCCTAATTTATAAGAAAAGAACAGAAGCCAAGGGACATAATGTCTTCAACATATGCAGCATTTTCTAGTTACTTTCCATATTTTAAAAGTGTTCCATCCCTTTTTCTTTGTAATGTAATGCTGCTTCCTAATTTAATAATTTTCAAGATAATATTTAGCCAAGAAATGAGTGGAATAAACCTAAGAAATCTGTACCACTAAAAGACGTTTTTACAAAAGTTAACCTTAACATGTAAAATGCCAGGAGAACTTTCTTCCAATTTTGACATCTGTCTCTTATTTTTAAGCAATGGCTTTAAATAATTTCCCAGATGCTACACAGAACTTTTATCAAATCCATGTTTTTATACCTCCTACATTTCTGCATGGTATGTATTTCTTTCTTATTCAGTAACTTTAAATTTTCTCCCCCTCACAAAGCATTAGAATCATTGGAATGGTTTATGTGTACTTCCAAGAGTAGGTACTTGGAGGTTAACATTTTATGTGTAATATGTGCTACTGTTAATTCAAAGTAATTTGGAGGCAGAAGGATAAGTCACATGTGGATAAAAGCCCAAATCACAATGCTGATTGTCATTCCCCTATTTCTGTGCTTTAAGTCTGCAGCACACCATGTAATGAATTATCTTGCATCAAAACTGCAAGGTGTGTATATGTGCTTAGTAGTCCATGGCAAATGTGGAATTATGAGAGTAATTAATTGTCTTTATGGGCAAAGCCAGAGTTTCACAGTTGAGCTCATCTACTTGGCTGCTTGCCACCAAGAGTTCAGCTTCTCTGCCCTAACTCTGTCCTTTAGTCTCCCTCCTGTGTTCTCCTCATTTCCTTGCACCATATGTGGCAGTTATCAGGTTCTTCTGGGATCTGCTTTAGCTGAGATAGCTAAAACTAATCAAACCTTTTTACTGGTTTCGTTTTTTTCTATTCTAGAAAACTGAAAGCTGTTCCATCAGCATTAGGTTGAAAGAGTGAGCAGAGGAGGAACAGGTCCATAAATCACTTAGAATACTCCACAGTTCATATTTTTAATTCAGGTCTTTGACTCTAGCCGTGAACACAAATTTGTTTGGTTTTTTTTTAAACCTGCACCTTGTGTATGAAACAGAGACATTTGTTGCCTCATGTGGTTAAAAGTAAGCTGAAGTCCTGAAAATGAGCTGTGTGACAATTTATCTTCCATGATGCTAAAAGGTTGAATTTATCAGTGCACTCACTTGAAAACTTTGGATTACTTAGTAGTTTGAGACATCTGGAGTTAAAATGTGATGTTCTGCAGGAAATCAGACTGGTCTGGTTCAGATTTGTAAAGGCTAGTTAATTTCAAACTGTTACTGGAAAACAAGAATGGAGAGATGTGTGTGTTGTAGGAAGAAGTCAAGCATTTTTCATGTCTTTGATTTTGAACATCGGGACAGTTTTTCTACCAGAAGAGCAAACCAGCTTAATTAACTTCAGCATTGTGTCTTTTCCTTTGCAGCATTTTGAAAGGAATCTGATACTTGGGTAACTGAAGTGCTAATACACTAACAAGGATGTAATAGTCTTATTTCAGTTACATAGATTATATTTAGAAAACCTTGACCTAATGGGTTATTGTTTTCTTCTGTTTCATGAAATGGGGTCTGATTCTTATTCACTGCCCATTTTGAGAACAGAATAAGCTATCAATCTCTATTCATCCAGACCCCAAATTAAGAGCACCTGCCAATTGCTATGTATTATATTTGTACATACACTGCCTTCTACAGAGTGGCAAACAGAGGATCATGACGTCCTTAATGCCACCCATCTGAGTGACCATCCTAAAAATAACCAGACAGTGCTACTCAAGGTAATGCCTCAAGCACATTGACTGCAAGCACTGCCTACTGCACTTCCTAATAAACACTAGGCTATCATCTAAAATACAAATTAATTACTTTATGCTCATTTTGATTCTGAGTGCTTAAGCATTGATCATGGTTTGCAATTTTGCTCTCCCTGGCCTATTCTATTGTTAGAAGAATCCACTGTGTAGAGTCTTTTTTCTTTCACCTATTTTGCTACATTATGAGGGGTGACAACCTCTATTATTCAAAGAATCCATATATCCTTTAATGCTGGGGCAGGAACCTGTGAGCAGTGGTACTTGTGAGTTACAACCTCTTCAGAATTGCTACCTAATTATAGCCTGAGTCTTAAAAGATTATGTCCTAATGTACCACTTAGTACAGGTTTAAAGCTTGTCTGCAAAAGACAGACATTCATAGTTTGCAGTCTAGATGTTTTCTGTTTTCCCCAGCATTGTCATTGTGATTTGTTTCTTCCTTGGTGTAACAAGGAAAAGGCTGGAGGTCTGCAATTTCCCGTATGCTTGCAGAAAGTCACCAAGTTTGAAGAGAGGCTGTAAAAAAAAATACAGGGACACCAGATAGCAAGCACTTTAATGAAGAATGTTGTCATGTAAAAAAGATGTTCAAAGCCAAACAATATTTGATAGAATGATGTTAATTTGGTGATTCCTAAACATAGCTCCATATAAGGTTAGTTTTACTATGTCAATCTATTCCATAAATATATTAGAAGACTTTATTCATGATATCCTCATATAATAGCTTGAAGTAAATTGAGAGCATAGTTCAAAGTTGTAGTGCACTGCAAATGAGTCAGATCCTAGCAGAATAGAAATATAAATGAAAATCTGAAGTTCTGACTCATTTATGTTCTCATACACTTTGGAGATCCTTTAGGCTACCAATGGAAGATATGCTGAACCTTTAAAAATTGTTTTCATTAACTGTCTATTATGGGAAAATAATGCTCAATCAGCACTGTTTAGGAGAAAGAATATTGTCTAGTACATTCCTCTTTCACTTCATCTTCCATTATTAAGGATATTTTCCTGTGATTTTTTATCACAAAGTAATTTAGGGCACAGTTATCAAAATGCTTAATTTCTTCTTCCTAGCTGCTTTTAAGTGGCAGAATTCTCAATTTTCATGGTAAGCCATGCTAATTTCTTTTACCAACCACAAAGGCTTGAACCTTGGATTTTAGGGATTTCTGGTACATCTGTTTTAAAATGAAGGAAGACTTTACTTTGTAACAACTGCTTAGGTCTTCTGCACAAATAAAAATTTTTATGTCACATTTAAAAATATGTTTGCCTGCTTTATATGCAAAAATGTGTTTAAAAGTAAATGCTTTTAAATTCTTAATGCTATGTGAAGACAAAACCAAATTAGGCATAAAGGAAAGACATTTTCTTTGGGGTGCTGTCCAGCTTTCTTTGATTTTTGTGCTGCTCCTGTTGATATGGTCTGTGAGGATAAGTGTGGGGGAAGGGCTCATGGTGTGCAGATCTTTGAAGGTGATGATTACCTGCAGCAGACTCATGGATCCTCCAGCTCACAACTGAGGAGTTTCTAAGAATGTGCTGGGATGTGGGATAACCTGATTGAACAGACTTCCTCAAAGAAGTTGTGAGCAGTTACAGAACTAGTATTATCAAAATGACTGCAAATATCTGGAAAAAAAAATACTATTAGTTGGCTTTTCTGAAGCACAAATCCTAATATTCAATCTTGAGCACTGAATCAGCCCAACTAAGCTTAGGGACATGCCTAACTTCAGAAGTGTTGATCACTTTCTAAAAGTGTCTTCAGTGGTTGTATTTTGTTAAACAGAAGTGAAAACACAAAAAGTAGTGAGCATATTAATTCCAATGTCATGGGCTACAAGACCAATCAGGTGAAAAGTGGGGTTTGGTGTGTGCAGATTTCAGGTGCAGTGTGGAGTTGGAAGGAATGGATCAGGAAAAGAATAATTTTGGGTGGAAAGTTGGATGCCACAAGCTTCTGTAGGAGAGAATTTGATGGTAACACCTCAGGGGAGATGCAGACTTAATGTTAGGACATATTTTACTAAGTCAAGTTAGTTAAGTTAGTCAAGTACTGGAATGAGCTTCCTAGAAAGATGGTCAGTGTCCCAAACCTGTCAGTTTTTAAGAGGCATATGGACAAGGCCCTTAATAACATGCTTTAACTTTTGTTCAGATCTGAAGTGATAAAGCAGTGGACTAGATGATCATTTTAAGTCCTTTCCAGCTGAACTAGTTTAGTGTAGTCTGGTAGATTCTGGTCTGTTCCAAAAGGGTTGGAAAGTAACTGGGTGTAGAGTGAAGGACGCAAGTGGGTTTGGAGAGTGGAACTTTTGGAGACAAGGCATTGACACTGAGATTGGGAAGATTAGATCTCTGAGGAGCTAGAACAAAAGATTTAAAGCCAGAGGCTTTAGGGGAGAGAAGTTTGGAGGAGGAAGACTGGAGAGATGGGAGGCTCTGCAGCAAAATGGACCAAGACAACATCAGCTTCTGGTACCAGAGGCAGTTTTCCTCTTCCAGACATATGCATGGATTTGAAATATCTTTGCCCTTTTTGCCTTCATAAAGCGCTATATTTTAAATTTCAGGGACTTTTTTATGGAAACAAAAATCAAACAGCTTTATGATTCTGATTTTCCTTAGATTGCAAAGTTAGCAAACAAACCCAACATTGGTATTCTGTCCTCACTCCTCCTACATAGAAAGCCTACAAACCGTAATTGAGAGCTGTAGGTGTGACAGCTTTTATGCTTTTACAGATGTGTTTTGGGACATGTTGATTTATGTGTGTCCTGGTGTGTAAGTTCCTGCATGAGAATAAGGTACATCTGAGAAACTCTGATAACAAAAGCTGTAGTACAACTGGGTCAAATGTTTTTAAGTAAATACACTGCAGATACAACACAGTAAAAAATAAAATCATCTGCAAGGAGCTTAGTGAAGTACACTTGTTAATACTGAGCAAGCTAATTCTTCTGAGTTATCACCATGCATTATTTAATTTCACGTATCAAGAAGGTGTTTGGCGAAGATAAGCCCATAATTTCAATTTAAAATATGAGCTGTAAGATAAGACACAAAAGAAGTTGCATTGGTGGCTTCCTATGCCGAATCTGGGCCCTTCTCTATTAATATATAACACAGTGACCCTCTGGTAAGAGGATTTTTTACTTTATTGATGTGAGTAATTTGAAAATATTACAGTTTAGCTGTGTCCATAGATTGCAGCGATCATAGTTGGCATGGTAAGAGTCATCTGGAATATTCATTGAAGGTTAATTTTTGTCACTTCAAAGGACAGTTTTCAAATTTTCAAATTTAAGTAAAATAAGGCAAACACCACAACTGGCTGCTGACAGCCCAAGTTTAAAGTAGTATTATGGAGTAGAATTTATTCATTAAAAATTACTGTGCAGACCGTGAAAAATACCTGAAGTATTTTCTCCCCTTAAAAATAGGGAAAAAAACCCAACTTTTATGTAAGGTGTCTGCTCAAATCTTGTTTAAAGGAAAAAAAGTTAGAGACAGTTTTTTATGTAGCCTCAGTTTTAAAGCTGTGGTAAGCTCCTTCCCCCAAATAATGATCATTTTTATAACCCTATTCTTACACTTTTTCATTTCCAATGAAATGTATCTTATGCAAATACATTTCCAATGTATTTAAACAAGAAGAGCAGACATCAAAGCAGATGAAAGAAAATTAAGTATTTGTTTTCAATCTAAATTTCACTGCTTTTGTGCAACTCAAACTTTTTTGTAAAGCTCAAGTGGTTTTGCCTATTGCTACTCTAAGTGTTACAAAGCTGCTTTGGAATATTTTAAACAGAAGTCTTTTGAACACACAGGAAATTTCATTGTTAGTAATTTGTTAAATGATCAGACTAGTAAAAATCTAGTATATGATTAATTTGGGAGCCAAGTAGTATGTTTTTTCAATTGGTTTAACAAGTAGGACAAAATCCCTATTCAAAATACATCGCCTTGGAAATGTGAGTGAATTACAGCAGAAATAGTTTTCTGATTGTGTACATTGCATGGAGGAATATTTAAAGCATTTGAAGGCTCAGCTAAATCATTCTGCAATTCAAGCACTGAATTTAACATAAGTGGAATACTTAGTGCTATTTTAACCTCTTGTATCATTTTCCAAGACTTGAATGGAATGTCTTTTTCCAAATTGCTATACTGTTTATTTCTCAATTATTTAATGATTGCTAGCATAATTATAAAATAAAAGCAAAAATCAGCATATTTTATGAAGCATCTATAATCAACATTTTTCTTTTTATAGAAAACTCTATGGTTGAAGAGAGAGTTGTAATTGCTATGTATTTTAATCATTGATCTAATTTCTTTTTGGTGTCCAGCTACAGGAATTGGTGTTTGTCCTACCTTTTAGTTGAATGAAAGCTGTCCCTCGATAGAGGGAGTGTCTGCTTGCCAGCTGTCACCGAAAATCCCTGCTTTCTTAACTCAGATGTGCTCCTCTTGCAGCAGGTGTGATTCACAGGAGTGCTCAGCAGGCAATTCATAAGAGTTAGAAGGAAGCAGTTCTCTCGTTCAAAAACTTGTTTTTTGGTGACTTTTGGACTTCATAACTTATTGAAAAGCTGAGCTGAATCATATACTGGCTACAGACTGATGGGTCTGCCTTCTGATTCACTTCCAGGAGAGAATAATTTTTTTGTTTCCCAGCAGAAAATTACTGCATATGAGAGGTGGAAGGGGATTGGGGATATTCACTTGTTTAACCTCCATGTTCTCATTTATCTGTGTTAAAGAGGAGCATGAAATTCATTTGACATGTCTCTCTAATAGGGTGGGCTTTTTTTGAGAGTAGAGAACAAATTCCTTTATGTTCTGTAACCAATAAAAATTCCTTATTAGGAGAAAAAGTTGCAGCATTTTCCTGAGTTTTTCAGTCTATTCATATTCTTGTAGCAAAACTCAGATTTCAGAAAGGGGAAACAAGCTTCCTGGAAGATCTTGCACAAATGACTTCATGTCTGTCATCCATTTCTTTGCTTCTGTTAATGTAAAAGTCAAGTAGCAATACCTGTGAATTTTTTTTTCCATATTAAGGAATGAGGGTAAGTCTAAAGTATTAGTGTTTCGTGGAATCCAAGAGAGTAATCTCAAATCAAGATATTTTCCTCCTTTTTATTACCACTTCTGAATTTATTAGTTCTCGTATTAAAATTGGATGATTTGAAAATTCCATCTTCTGAACGCTGGTTTCATGGCTATGATAGTCCTGTACCAGACATTCAAAGATGACTATGCTGTGCATTTTTAAGTTCATATAAAATCTCTGATGCTGATACTTTACTTCATTTAGCCTAAACAGTTCTTTGTTATCAAAGGATGAAAACCTTGCCTTTGGAGTAAACTCATTTACTACCATAGCCTTTGGGAGGAAAAAAAAACAGGAGAAAAGTACAAATCCTGAAGATGACAGTGCAGGATGTTAATTGTCATCATATCTCTTGGCTGAGGCAGATTAATCTTCTTTTACAGTCCCTGTTTCATTTCATTATTTCTCTGATGTGAGACAGGCAACTCTGGCATGACGTGGTATTGTTTTGTTGTTTCAAAATGCAATGTCAGAAAAGTTACATGCTTCTATTAATGTATATAGACAACTGTCATGTTCCTGCACCTTAGCTTCAGAGATATTTCAAACCATTTTTTCAAAACTTAGTGCAAAATACTTCATATTTTAGGTATCAAAATTTTAGTCAGCTCCATGGCCTTGGATTTTATCTATAACACTGTCGGAAATAGGTTTTCCTACTGGTTCTTTTTGGCAAATTGCCAAATTCACAAGAGTAGTTTTGTCTGCACTTTTTGATCCTCCTGCTACATGGAATGAATTCTTTGGAAGCTGCTAATCTGCCTGATTTAGTTCAATTTGAGTCTGTCCACTCTAAGGATGAGCCAGGTTGAGATAACATTAACTTCATTCAAATTACAAGTCAGTTATGACTCTAAACCTAAAACTCACATTTGACTGGAAATTTTAGTTTAGTGCCATAGAGAAGACTAAGGGGAACGCCCATGTTAGGGCACTGCTGTCTGGGGGCAGTGATCCCATTCATTTCTATGGAATTTTTGTGCTGAGTTCAGGAGAGAGAAGTTTTTCCTAAACTACAGAACTTCTCCACATTTAGAGGCACAAGGTTCTCACAAGGTTTACTCTTTCTAGGTGATCCTTCATTTTTTGCTGTACCTTTTATCATTGTTCAGGGACTGAGGGCTTGACATACGGTAGGACAGAACAAAAGGTCGTAGTACCCATCAATGGGATTTCTCTTTATTAGGAAGTTTGGAAAACAGCAAAAATGTCAGGGAAAGGGGCAGCCAGAGTTAGTGGATATACGTGCCACATCATCCCCTCAATGGACTGAGGATTTTTGTAGGATGGGAATAGCGAAATGCCAGTATCTCTTAAGAATCTGATGAATGTTCATAAATGTTTGTAAAACTCTGGGATGCCTTAATGGGTGGTAGTGCTGACAGTCATAAGAAAGCCAATATTTGTGTGCAAAGTGTATGTGAGCATGTAAAAAACCATATGGAAATAAGGTAGTGAACCTGACATATTAAGAGGAAGGAATATAAGATCAGTTTTTTGGAACTTCAGCCTCAGATGTTTGCTTTATTTAAAGGATGAATGCCTTTATTCTTATGATAAATCTTATAATGAAAGTGACATTTCCTGTCTTGTATTTATTTGGCATGTATCTGAACTTCCTTAATGCATCCCTTTAAATTCGCAGTTTAGGACTGCAGTATCTACAGTCCAGAGTGGTAAATGTTGCAGGAGTATTGGGAAAGAGAGAAATTAGGAGTGGATAAACCATGGATTTCCGTAAAATAATTTCTGTGTGTATGGTTCTGAATTCAGGTTATGTCTGTTCTGAATTGTTTTGAGTTGAATGCACTTTTACTTGGCCTTTCACCCAGCATTGCTGAGTAGTTAATATGGCTTGTATAAGGACAGGATAAACCATCATTCCTTTGCAGTAAATCATTGCTTTTCCCCCTTTCCTTTCCTGTTTTCCTAGTCCCACTGTCTTATATCTGTTTCTTAGAAATTGTCACCCTACTTCAATGCAAGATTTGTAATCTTGGGAGACTTTCCTCTCCAGTCTACCAAGGGAGCTGAGAACTGAGAAGCTCACTGCTTTCGGCTGTGGCTGCTTCTCCACTGGGGCATAAACTTGCAGATGAAGTCCTCTTTATGCTTCAAGGAGACTTGCATTGAGTTTATAGGAAAGAATAGTGACTTATGTAATCCTACTGGCACAGCAGCGCTATGTGAGAATAGAAAATGCATAGGAAGAATGGAATCTTTGAAGAATTTTATTGCCTAAATCCATAATGCAGATTTCAGAAGCGTGTGTTGTAGATTGTTGCTGAAGTGCAAAACCAGAGCACTTTAACACCAGGAGGCAGCTTGTGCTGTTACATAAATTTTATGGATTTATATTATAAAAAGAATTCTAATTAATATGATTTTTAGGTGCCAGTCATTGTTGTTGCTCTTGCTTAAGAACTTATTTTATTTCAAGTTTGCTTCATTAATTATATTTTGCATCATGCCTATTTATACCACCATATGATAGATTAGCCAGACTACCCCTAGATTTTTTTTCAGAAATAAATGCCCTTGAGGTGCCTCATTTTGTCTTTCACCCTTGCCATCATCTGTATTTATTTTAGCTATAGTAATTATTACAAGTAAATGGTGTTTTATGCAAATGCTTAAATATTTTTCAGTATACTAACTTCAACAGAGATTTGGTCTTTCTTAGAAATTACCCACATGTCGTCTGGATCTCGTTCTATAAAATAAAGAGAAAAATCTGTGTACCTAAAACTATCAAATAATTACCTCTTTTCCCTCTGTTTTATTCAGTAAGTCATTTCAGACCATCTTTTGTAGTTAGTCTGAGAAAATAATATTTACAACTTCTTACTGTTTACAGCAAAATTCAGTTCTTTATGTTTTGCAGTGACATTATCCCAAGGTTAAAATTTATTTCTAACATCTAAAAAAAGGCCAGAATGATACTGATTTTCTAAACTTCTAGACTCTGAATCATGATACAAATATTCTTGGGTTTGTATCTTCATTGTTTCAGTGGAGAAAGTCTTTATTTTTGCACAGAAGTTGAAATGATATCTTAATAAAGATTATTTAATGTTCTGTTCTGTGGGAAACAGAACTGGGTGTTTCTTCAAAAGTGGAAAAACTTGTGGTCTCTCTAAAGCTCTGGTTGCAATTTTATCCTCAACTTCACTTTCCTGTACTTAATTGACACTTCTTTCATCCATATGCTTGAAGACTGCAGTTCCATTCATCCATCACATATAGTCCTCCCTTAAGTACATTCTTACTTCCTTTGCATACAACCATCTCTCTTCAAACAAGCACCAAGCTATAAATGCATAATAAATTATAGCTCGAGAAAATATTTTAGGTCATTAGACGATCCTAGAACTTAAAATGGTTAGCTTGATCCCAGACTTTGGCTTGGCCTGTGCTAGTTTTTAATTCTTTGTGCCATAAAAAAATGAAAATTAATTCTGAAAATATAAACAGATCTAAGGGCAGGGGACAATCTTGTGGTTAGGAAGGAAAGAATATACAACACATACCTGAAAAGAGCAAAATAAAAGAAATACATTCTTGGGTTGGTGCGAGCATTGCTTTTCATCATTTCCAATTACCTAATAATAAAAGCTACACAAAGTTTACAAAGAGGGAATGATATTGCAAAATGTTTCTGACCCTCTGCTTTGCTTAATGAAAGCACTTGGATAAGGAAATATCAGACTGGAATTTGTAAGTTTGATAAGCTTTTAACAGAGGTTCAGAAAAATGTGCAAGACCTGAAAAGCAAGACTGTTATCTCAGGAGAAGAATCTGTGCATTTCTTGATCAGGCTGCTGAGCATTTCACAACCATGACAATAAATACTTCTAGCCCAAGGGTCCCAGTGCCTGTTACCAGCCAGACTCCCATAAAACCCTTGACAAGTTTGGAAAAGACATACATTGGCATTCATAAGAAACCTAGAAATTTCAGTGAGACTCTCTGTAGAAACACAGATAGATAAGCAGGAAGAAAGAAAGGCACACAAAGCTTGAAACTGATTTTGTCAATGGTAAAGAGATTTAAAGCTAAGGCTTAAAGCATTTGAGTAATCTACCACAAGATATTGAAGCATTGTGAAACTAATTAGAAAATATAGGCAGGTAGACAGACAGGAATGAGATAATAATGGCATGTATAGTTCAGTCTGTATTTTTCTATTTTTTTTTTTTTTTACATATGCAAACTACATTTTTTTCCTGAATGTGTATGAAATGTGAACACATTGACACCTGCAATGGTTTTCTGCTCTCCTAGAAAATGTACAGCTTTTCTTCAAAAATTAGTCATAAAACCATATTCACTTGGCATGTTACAACTAGGGTTTGACATGCATCATTTAACCCGAGAGTAGCTCAGTTTGCTTGATGCTAATAACACCAAGGTTGTGCATTTGATCCCTGCATGGGCCATTCACTTACAAGTTAGACTTGGTGATCCTCATGGGTCCCTTCCAGCTCAGGATATTCTGATACAGGTTCACATCAGATTTATTTTAAGAGAATTTGTCTATCAAAGATACACTTAATATAGCTAATGACAAATAGAGACCCAGCAGTGAAGACTGACTGTGTAAGTAATTGTTTGTTTTGGATAAGATTGCCCCAACATAGTATTTTTATGTCTTCAAAATGAAAAACTACTTTGTAGCTTCACATCAAGGAACACAGCAAGTTCATTCTAAAATCAGTTGTTACCTCTTCAATCAGTACCATGTTCACATGATATGTTTTTGTTATTTTTATTTAATGTGCAGTGTGGAAAAACACTCCAGTTGCAAAATAGTAAATTGATGTTTATTGATCTCTGAGAGCACGCTTCTTGCACACTGATTTTTCAGGGAACTTTTGCCTGCTATTCTGCCCTGCTTTGAAATCTTTGCCCTTCTTTATCATCATATGCAGTTATCACATTTCTATACAATTCTGGCTTTAGATCACAATTTCACTGTTATACTGATCCTTGGCACCTTTGGAGATTGGCAAAGGAATCCTGGACGACACTATTTGAGGTCTGTTCTCCCATCTTTAAATGTTTATCTTGGCTTTCTAAGAAAACACATATGGAGTCTGTGTGAGCACAAAAGGCTACCTTGTGTGTGCATGTCAGAGGGTAAACTGAAGACCTTTGGGGAATTTCAAAGGAGTTTTACAATCACCAGTGTAATTAAATTCCTTAAAAAACTCTGTTGTGGGAATGGAGAGAGCACTATTGCATGAGAGCAAAGCTTCAGGCTGCAATTAGAGGAGGTAGACCTTGTCCCTGCAGCATCCATTTATCTCTGACTACTTATTAATGCATCTCAGCACGGGGCAAGCAAGATCCGTGATAAAGCTAGAACTCAACAGGTTATTTTCTTTATGACCAGGCTGAATAGTTTGTAGAACAATACAGCTAAAATAATTCGTTTTAAGATGTACATAGCCTGTGAATAGTTTAATTGATAATCCTGGGTTTGTTGGGCTTTTTTTCTTTGTTACGACAGCACAGAGAAATCAAGAGACGTCTTGATTTCTACCTGTATTTTTACTTTTGTGGAAAGCTTAATTGGATAAGCATGACTTTGGATAATCCACTTAAACTTTTCATTTTTCCATTTCCTTTATAAATGCAAAAAAATGTATATTTGCTTCAAAGGACTTTTCAAAAATGCATGAAAGAACAGGTGATATGTCAAGTGTAATGTATTATTGGTAACTTTTTTTTAACTGTCTGCTTTTTCTTTGGTGAGGTAATGTAAGGCTTGGAATTAAAGACTAACAGTTGTCTTTTTTTATATACATTTATTTTATAGTTCCAGTATTTTTGTCATTAAATGCTTGTTTCAGCATGTGCTTCCCCAGATCTACACTACAAGAAGATACATTTATAAGAGAAGAATAGATTCAGTCTTCAGATATTTGATTGTACTAAAATGGTGACAGGCATATGGCAAAATGACAAAGTGAGATTTCAGTTCCTAGGGGAAGAAATAAAATCTGATTATTTACAGTTGTTGACTCTTTACTTACACTATGATGATTTAAACTGTACATGCTACAAAACCATCAGGTGTCTGTGTAAATAAATATTTTTCTATGAAACCCTTCAAACTCTCTTTCAAACTTGCATAAGAACATCAGAAATTAAACAGCTGTATCTCATAAGAAACTTTAAACCTCCTATTTGATATGAAATTGCAAAAATCTACTGAAACAAAGTCAAGTTGTAATGCTTATTTTAATTACAATTTATTATTTCACTAATTATTTACTTTATTTAGGAATCTGATACCAGAAAAGCTCAAGGAAAAAAAAAAGTGAAAAAAACTCCTTAATATAAAGTCCATCTGCTTGATCTGACCAAATGAAAAATTTATCTCATTTATATTGTTCAAATCACTCTTTCTTTGTTTTTTTCTTAAAAAAAAAAAAAAATAGATAATAAATAAAACCAACAACCAAGTATTTTATATGAACAAATTAACACACCCCTATGAAAAGGAATGTTAGCTTTGAATTCAGATATTTGGTTCTGTTACTGTCATCAGAATTGACAAATCTGTCATTTCCCTTTGAAAACCTGTATAAATACAGTAGGATACACTGGGAAAATATTTTAAGAGCTTGGAAGATGTCTTTTTGGTGCTGTTAGAGTATAAAATAAATATTCTCAAGGACTGGCAGCCCATTTCCAAATTATACTTGGGAACTTAGCTTTTGGGGTCTTCTTTCAAGCCAAAATAAAGTTAGCAATATTCTTCTGGCATACCTCTTCTTCTCAGGCCTTGCATCATATAATTATTTCATAAAACAGTCCAGGTCACTTAAAACTCTTTAGGTTTCTGGCCTTCAGTAGCTCTTCTGGAAGGCATTCCCACAGCTTCACTGTTGTCATGTTTGAGAAAGTTCCCAGCCTAAATCTGTTGGTGGCAAATTTCTAACCTGCTGCTGTTGTGGGTTTTAAGATTAAACTGTCCCTCTCCCTTGTGGGAGGGGGGGTCTAATGAGGCATTTAACTATTCATATGTTTCTTGCACTTGCAATGTTTTCTTGCGAGACAAGCAGTGTTCTGAAAGACTCGTGCAGAATATGGACAGCCAGATACTGACTCAGATGAGCTTCTACTAGTACTTTTACCCTTGTATTAACTCTTTGCTTTGCTTGAAATTATTTGTGTTGTGTTGAGTCCTGCGTCAGAAAAGAAAATTGCATGTTTTTCTCTTTACCTGATTTTTGGCTGATGAGCTACTGAAAATTAAATGTCCAATAGTCCTTGGGAAGGCTTTTTTTTGTTTTAAAGTTAGGCATCTAAGGAAGACTTCCAAATGTACCTTATATAGAAAGACTATAGAAAGACAGGAGAATCTACAAAGAATCTCCATTCATCCCATTTAGACATGGATCTAAAGTAGATAATATAAAATATCAGTGGATTTGTTCACATCTTTCTATTGATTATACATAGAAGTGGGAAGTTACAAAGTTTTTAGATGGCTTGGATGAGTTGAATCCCGTCTCAGCTGGGGGACACTGTACTTCCATCACATGTTTAATATTCTGCTCCATTTTTTTCCTTTGAATGGTGTTCTCCTTGTCAGTGTTTCTCTCTCTCTCTC
>VXBB01009104.1:94329-121238 GCA_013399915.1 Illadopsis cleaveri | reverse complement strand
AGTGGTTTTTTCCTTTTGTTTGTTTTTCTCTCTCTCCCTTTTTTTTTTTTTTTTCTTTTTTTTTTTTTTTTTTTTTTCTGGACTTCTTGTATATTCATTCCTCTTTTAGGGGTGAAATCACAAAAGTAAAATTATAAATAAAATTAATATCAGGACTGCTTCAGGAGAAGTTCTACTGGAGTAATCTCTTTTAGCCTAGAGGCTTCCCTTTCAGCAAAATTCATTGGCATTTCCTCCGCAACAGTCACTTTATTCAGCACCTTCACAGTCTTTTTCTAACCTTCTTTTTTTCCAGTTTATCAAGTAATCTCCATTGTGACACCTTACCAAATGTTCTGCTGAAGTTCAGATAAAATCTAATCTCTCTGTGTAGTTCTTTTGTCTGGAAAATCGGGTATCCTATCAAAGAAAGAAATCAGGCTGGTCTGACACGACCTACCTTTTGTAAAGCCATGTTACATTTTATTCTATTGTCCATTTACCTTCAAGCCCTTAATTATTCTTCCCTTCAGATTTCATCATATAATTAACATGGAGCCTGAGGTGTGAAAGGATAAAAAATTTTGGTTCATTTTTTATTCTCCAGTGTTGGCACAAATCCTGTTATGACTTGAGCATATTTTGTAGCTCTGCCTAAGTAATATCTTCATTAAAAATCTTTCTGCTGAGTCTGGTATTAATTATATGGCCATTTTTCAGAATTCTGAGATAAAAGGGAGCTTGTGGGTAGACTCAAGTGCATTAAGCTGTTTATACTTTGCTTGTTCCTTGACTGTGACTGTGGACATACACTTGCCTCACACATAGACTTCATTGAAGACTTCCATTTAATTTGGAGATCCCATTGATTTCTTCTGTGGTATTTCATCTACTTTGCTAGAGCTGCTTTTATTCCCTGGTAGGTGAAAAAGTTGTTGGTATTTTCTTGGACATTTTTTTTCTTCAAGGAGCAATTAATTTTGCTATTTTAAGTTATTTCTTTGTATCCAGTCATTTTAGACTTTCTGCTTTTTCAGATATTGTTATCTGCCCATTTGGATCTGGAGACATGATATAAAGGGATGTCCTTTTCATTGAGATGCAAGTTCCACTAAATACTTGAATATTTGATATAAAGAAATTCAGGTATCCTTCATCAGTGGGGTTTTTTTTTACCTTTTTTCTTTTTTTTTTTGTCTGAGAGGACTAATAATTTCAAGGGAGCTCTTGAAAACTTGGTTTAAAGTATGTCCTCTCTGTCAAGGAGTTTATTTTCCTGATAAAATAAATAGCTATGCACTTTTAATCGTAAAAATAAGCTTATATTAATTGCACACTTTTAAGAGAGCTTCTGGTGAGTCAAAGCTTGTTTCCAGTGACTGTATCATTTTTTAAGTGGGAAGAAAAAGTCCTTCATCTTAGTGACTGGACAACTTCTACAAAAAACTTTGACTAATATGTGAAATTACTGTTTTGAGTCATTATAAAGTAATAGGTTAAAAGACATTTTGCAAAGGAAATGTAAGATAATACTGCAGTGGCATCACATTGCTCAGTAACAATCACAGAATTATTGTGCTCTAGGTTCTCCAGATGGATGTGGAAAGGAAAAAAGAGCAAATGCCTGTAAAAACATGCCCCACAGTAATGCATGTTCTTCTCCCATTAAATGGGGCCTTTGGCTGTCTACATTTAGAAGTGTTTTGAAATGCCATCGTGTTGAGCCAATCGCTTTACAGGAAAGGATAAATGCAATTGATTAATGCCATTTTGGACTGAAGCTCCTTCATTTGTTTTTCATAACTGACTGGACCATGATCCAAACAACCTAATTCAATAAATAAGGAAGTACAGTACAGTTACAAAGACCATCACAACTGGATATTTTCTTATGAAATTAAAATACCTCACCATCAATGACCATTGGCTGTATATTTTTACTTCTGTATCAACTGGAAAGAAAGATAATTATTTACCTAGTTTGTTCAAATGTTTAGTTAATGAGGTTTTGGAAAGTTACTAATGAAGTAGAGAAGCCAATATTCTCTTTTGCAAATGTTAAAGGAGGCTGTTTTGTGCCCCTATTGGGAATATGCTGCACTGTTTGCTGTCTGCAAAAGGTTTTGAATGCTAATCAGACATCACCAGTTTCTTAATCCAGGTTATGGAATGAAGCAGAAACAGCTGTTGTTGATATCCTGATGTTTAGGACTGGGACCACCCGGTTACTCTGAGAGGTTTTTTTAAGTTCAATTTAACCTGATCTTAAAGAGATTTTAATTTTACTTAAAAGATAATTATTTGCAGAGTTTGCAGTAAAAGGCATAGTGCAAAGATTAATGAGAAGAGTGAATGCAAGTAAGAGGAGTAAGCCCACTTAATTTTGTTTAGCATAAATGTTAGTTCAAGAGTGTCTTTTATTCCCATGCCCTCTGATACTGGCTGTATTCCAGCTAAGACATCTCATTTTCCCTAGATTATGGATGTTTGCAGAAGACAGTCAAGATTTGGGGCATGTCCTTTTAATCTGCATAGTCAATGTTCATCTTTCATGAAAGAGAGGAAGAAGATGATAGAAAAGTATATAATTTATTTTCAGACAGTCTTATGCCTGTCATCCTTTGGTGTTCATCAGTCCTATTGATTCTAATCATTGCTGCTTGTCCTGTTTTAGAGATGTTCATGTTTCATTAACCCGGCTGAACAAATCACATCCTTCCAGCCAGGCTGGCTTTCATGCAGCTGAACACTGGACATTGACAATTAGGCATTTGTTGTCTAGATTCCTTTGCTGAAGCAAAGGGAAGAAACGGGCATTTGTAGCGTGTGACTCACATGGTCTATTTTAGACATCTGTGTACACTCAAGTGGGAAGAGTAACATGCTAGAGACACCCATTTGTCTCCATCAACTATAAAAGAAGCCTTGCCATCCTGCACAGATTTAGGGATTTCCAACCTTAGGTGGTGTGATTCTCATCCTTAAGGACTGTCCTTTTACTAGGCTAGGTTTTTACCAAAGCAGTGATTCATGATGAAGTCCTGTCCTCATCTTGCAGAGCTGGGAAATTTCCAGGTCCCAGAGAAAAACTTCTCATTCTCCCTCTTTGCTTGCCCAGCAATTACAGTGTAGCTGTACATTATGTAGCTGGGACTGTGTATGTAATTCGGGGGAGAGCTCCTGTTTAGGACCAGTCCTGTAAGGGACCCCTCAGTGCTGGCATTAACTGCTTTGGGAGATTCTGACTCTTTTTCATGGCATTGGGGTAAATACAGTTAAAATCTCCCCTGCAAGACCTGGGACACAGACAGGAATTCCCAGCACTGCTCTTCTCTGTGATCTCCAGGATCAGTTTCTCCAGGATCTACAGTTTCAGGATTTTGCCAGCATTCCACTTGCACCTGCAAATATTCCCACAGCAAAGGGAAAGAAATTTGGGTAATCAGTATGGAAACTCAAAAGCAAAGCTTTCACAGAAACAGTGTTTGCAGTTAGTAGAACAATGTAGATATTCCAAAACTGGTGTAATGGTGGACAACTGTAGAGGGTAGGGAGCATTTAGAAACATCTCAAGTGTCCAAGTATGAACACCTTCACCTTCATTTAAGCTGAACATTAATGTGTGTGCTCACCTTCAGTGATGAACTGATGCTGGCTTAAGGCTCCTAGGGCCTCAAGCAGAACATCACATGAGATAAAGCACTGGTGTAGGGTGCTGATAAGATTTCTCTCCAAAAATATCATCAAGGTTAACTTTGTCCCAGCAGACTTTCCTTGAGGTTCCCATCACTTCAGCTTTATAAAACATCAGGTATTTGATCTGCATTTAGCATAAAACCAGCAGGAAGTCATAATGTCAGCATACAGAACTTATTGTAGTGAGCTTTGGGAAATGTGGGGAAAAAAAAAAGTGATTATGTCCACACCTGATGTGCTGCAAAATTTTCTCATATTGGGTGATCTGCCAGAGGACAGATCTGATATAATGGTCTGTGGAGCTTAGATTTTATGCCACTACACTTATGTGAATTTATCTGCTTATTCCAAGGAGAATAAAGAGATGGTGATAATAAACCACCTAGTGAAGCTGTTAGGATGACAAAGGTGCTTGTATTGCAACTGCAGTTGTACTCTCTTCCTCTAAGGAAAGCTAAGTAAAGTTTTCTGGTGCCTGACAGGAATAACAAAAAGGGGATATTCTCATTGTAATTAAAAAGAAAAAAATCATTTTAATAATACAAGAGTGTTAGTGCATGATTTATTCATTTTTAGTTCTATATTTCTCTAGAAAAAGAATCAAGAAAAAGTAGACATACTGAGTCTTTAGTATCTCTGTGATTCAAACAAAATTCCGATTTCTTGCTGGTGTAGTTTTCATTAATTTAAAAATCTAGTAATATTCTTAATATCCTAGCTATTCATCTGTGTTACAAAGCACACTAAGGCTTTGGTTTTAAAATCTAAAATATAGCAAGCTGTTAATGGAATTTAGATTTGTGCCCCTAAATGATTTAAATGAAGTCTTAAGGGTAACCACAATCCCTGGCGAGAATTCTCTTTCTTATTAAAGCTGACCTGGACAGGACTTGCTTTCAAGCCATGTTAAAATTGTCTAGAGAAAAGAATCTCTGTGGGAGAAAACACACATTCTTCTTGTCTCCCTGCCTCTGGCCAGCCTAGCATAGCACTGCATCTTAGTCACAAGTGAGAGAGAGAAGGAAACCAGTACTTCACAGTTCTGGAAAAGAAAACCACTAAGGAAAAAATGCTCTTACTAGATTCTACAAACTAATAATTAAACATTTGTTTGATCACCAACAACTTACTCCTGACCTCATGAACTGGAAAATATTTTCTGTTGTCATTGGTTAAGTTTTGTCAGTGGATTGTTTCAGGGTTTCTTGGGATGCATGGAAAGGAGTAACTTAAAAGGTGACTTGCTTGGATTTTAAAACTTTTATTTATTCAGTACACTTCCGTTTGCTAATTATTTAGCCCAAGCAGAAGCAATTAGCTGCCAGTAAAACAGCAAAAAGCTTTGCAAAAAAAAAACAGCAATAAGCTTTTTGTGATGTTCCCTCTACAGAGTTAGCACCTGTATTAAATTCTTGTTCTAAATCACCCACAGGGATCTGCCTGAGTCTCTGCATTAATAAAGTTGGAAAACTGGTAGAGAAAAGTTAATTGATGTACACAACTCTTCTCCTAAAAAAAAAATACGTTATTTGCATACATCTTTTCTATCAAATTGATATTTTAAGGTACATATATTTCATTCTGTGCAGTGGCAGCTATTTTGTAACTGCTATCCAAGTTTAGGAAAAAGAGATCAGTTTCTTTTTAAAAAGAAGTGGAAAAAAATCAAAGTACTTAGGAAAGGACTGAAGATGAAAAAGAACATACGTTTTGTGTACAGTTTTTAATGGTGGTAACTGATTTTATGACAAAACTTTAAAAAAAATTATACATGATCATGTGCTATTTTTGGAGAATTATAAGAATCTAATAAATCTATCAGGAAGCCAGGTAACTACTTGAACACAGAATTATCACTCTGGTAACTTACATCAATCTTAGAAGGTGATGTGAACAGTCTTGCTGGTAGATTTGAAAACAGTGTGAAATATATCCAGTCACTGCCATATTGCATGCATCCACCCTCCAGCATGAAAGCCAGTATGTGGCACTAATGTGTATTTCGAAGGCAAACTAACTCCCAAATGGCTGAAGGATGCCAGCTGCCTGCATGGGCAGAGATAGAAACCAGAATGCAAGGGGAGAACACTGATGAAATCCTTAAAATCTCCTGTGCCTGTGTACCAAATGTTTGCCTTATAGAGCAAAACCAAACAGGAAAGATCATAGATCTCTTGCGCTGCCAAATATTTTGTGGTCTCCGGGAGCTTGAGAGTTGAACTGTGAGACCTGTGTGGTATGTGAGAGGGCTGGAAGGGATTGATTCAAGTCGGGAGGCAGTGACAGCACTGCTGGATCTCAGTAACCTGCTGAGGTGCCAGACAGCCTCTTCCTTAAAAAGAACGAGTGAAGTGATCTAGCAGCTAATAAGTTTATCCATTAAGGTCAGGTGAAGTACAAACGCCCTAATTGCAGTGCTTACCAGAAGGAGGAGAGAACACTCCGTGGAGTTTGCGAAATCGGAGTTATATTTTCCTCTTTCAAATATACTCTCCAATCTTTAAAGTTCACTGTGATAGTTTTCCTTTTTTCATCCCGTACTTTATAAGCAGGAAAATACTTTTTGTCTAGGCATTAGAAATCCTCCTAATGTTGCCCAAAGGTGGCCAGGGGCAATAAGGCATTCTCTGATACTTTTAACTTACTGAAATACAGCTGGAGGGTATATTGTGAAATACTGTCCTTTAGGCATTCTTTTTGCTTGTTCCTTGCACCCAGACCTTTGTTTCTTATAGTAATTGTGGTGACCAAATCCTTGGGGTACCTTTCTCCAATGGGATCATAATGTGTTTGGAATGAAAAAATACGTGCTGGTTTGCTACAACAGTGCCAATCAGACCAGCTGAAAAAATACCTGATGTGAATTCTGCTTTCAGCTGCTGTTGCTGCTCCCTGGCCAGAAACCCTACTCACTCTGCTCTTTTTCCCCTTCTCCCTCTGCTTCCCTGGCTTAGTCCTATGACTTTCTCCTCTCCTCCTTCTCCTCCTTCTCCTCCTTCCTCTTTTCTGAAACTTACTGTTTTTAGATTGCAAGCAGACACCAAAACCACCAAAACTTTTCCTGGGTTTGAAACAACCCTTCCTGTGCATTCTGTGTATACAGAACAATTTGCTAGAGGTTCAGATCAGGCCCCATTCACTGGAGAGAGTAGGAAAGACTAAGACGTGCATGCTGAAAAATTCTTTATGAAGAGAAATTGCACTAATCATAATGTAAAGACTATTCATGACCTTAGAGGTCCCTCAGGAGCAGGGCACCACCAACAACAGGGCATCAGCTGTGAAAAAAAATCCCTTGGGATCTCGCCGTGTTTTGGATGGCAACATCTTCTGACCAAACTGGGCACAGTGCAATGACATAAAAGGATTTTTGTCACTGAATTAACAATGCAGGCATATATTGCCACTTGATCAGTCCTTAAGAGCAGCTGAAAAGTTTCAGTCCCCATTTAAGACTCAACAACACGGTCACCTCTGAGTCAGTTCCAGTTTTTTCAGATGTGAATCATCAGAGAGACAACTGATTTGAGGCTTTTTTTTCTTTGAGCCCTACTTAGTTTAGTCCCTAATGAAGGACAAGAGAATGTGGTTTTTCCAAGTAACTCAGTTCATTGCATGGTGGATTTGACTTTGATCATATTTATTGTTCTTTTTTTAGTCTTTTAGAGGGGTCTGTCACAGCTGAGTATGTGATTTGTGCTATGAAGAAGGAGTGTGACTCAATTAAAAAAAAAAAAATCAGTACCAAAATAATCTTTATTAGGCAAATGCATCAAGGCTGTTAGTTTATCCTCCGATAGTGAGTAACAGAAGATTTTTCAGCTTTGTGAATGAACGCCTGCAACTGCCCAAATGATGCACATCCTCACTTTTTCTGCTGTTTGGGGCTCCTTGTTACACATTTCATCGCAGGTTGAAGGGCTTTGTATTGAAAGGCACATTCCCAGCCATTCCAGGTGATCTGACTAAATTCTTTTGTCTAAATGATGAAACACAGCCAGGAGTTTTCAATAAAAGCATTCACGCCTCTGTGAAACTTGCTCCCTCTGGTGTTTCAGCAGAGCCAGTGTTTGGTGACTTTTAAATCCAGAGTTATAATTTAATTACATTATAGTAATGAGGGCATCTGTAATCTGTAAAATTATTAAAAAAACTTACTGTATCTTACTTTAAAAAAAAAATAAATTGTTCATAAAAACACTCAAGTGTGGTTGCAGTGAATGCAAAGAGCCACACACACATACCTTCCCATCTTGGTCTGAATGCCATGTTCCCTATATATAATCCTTTCATTTTACTATAGTATTTTGTTGCATTCCCAAGTTTTGTGGATTTAAAGAAAAATAGCTTGTCTAGTTTTGGAAGCTTTATGTAGAAAGCACTTTTTAAAATATATATATAATGTAAAGCTCTTTGTAGCTGTCAAGCTAGAAGAAAAAATGGTATGTAAGCATGCCAATCATGGTTTAATGATTTAAATCATTCCCAGTTTGGCTGTATTAGAATTTGGACGTGTTCTTACAACTCAAATAAGATTGACTGGACAAAATATGAGACACATATCACGTAGGCAAAATTTGTACGTAGCAATTGAAGTGTTGTGTGCATGCCTAAGACTGTAAGTCACTCAGACAAGCTTCTTACTGCACTGTGGGGAAATGCTGCCACCTGTTTGGTTTAGCTCTCTGCACTTAATAAGCCAGAATACTTTTCCCAGCCTAGGACTCCTGCAGTCTTCTTTATATCCATTTTGTTTGGCTCAAGCAAAAAATATTTTAAACAAGCTGAAAAGGAAGAGTTTAAACTTCCCAGGTGAGCATTGTGAAAGGTGTTTTTAGATTGGCATGTTACATGGGGCATGTTGCTGAGCTTGCAAATGGCATAAAAAGTTACTGCCTGTCAGGTGACATGGTGTGACTGATGGTATATGTGTACATGAAACTGTCCCCACAGTGAAATAAAACACTTGCCTAAATAAGGGAGTAAAGAAAACAGGTACAGGTTCTTGTCTCCAGATGCTTAGATTTGCTTATTTGATCTCTTGTAATCATCTGCAACAGAAATTAAAATGAGAGCAGGAGTAGGAGCAAAATCTGCTTGTGTCTTTTGAGTGAATAAAATACTATTAGCTGGTACTCAGTCTCTTGTATTGAGGAGAGTAAGATCCTTGTAAACCCTTATGCCACTGAAGTCAGTGTGAATTTTGTCATGGCACTATGGACAAATCCTTAGGAGGCATACTTCTATCAAGCTATAAAATATCTTACTGTGGTACAGAGTTACTTATGTAATACCAACCAAGAAGGAATTTTATCATCCCAGTGTTTCTGGTGAGGTAATCGTGCTAGAGCATGAGGCTTAATAAAAATTCCAAGAAAATTCTTATTATAAACTCTCTATATTTTTCTTTTCATAACAGCATGTGATGCTGTACTCATACTTTGAAATAATGCATTTCTGTAGAAGAATGATTGTACACGTGAAAAAAGCCACAAGTAATTCAAATGCCTAACAATTAAAAGTGAATGCATTAGACTTTATAGTCCTTTGTCTGAAGATTCTTGAAGTCTTTATGCATAATTTAAAGTTTCTTTAAGTATAGTTACTGTTCTATTCTATCCACTAGCCCGTAAACTTAGAACTATAATGATAATAATGGTATTTTCCATATAAGTGTATTTATCTTTCTCTACAAATACATCTTACATGCATGTTTGTAATATGTGCAAATTGGATTTTGTTTTATAGCAATTTTTAGCAATGAATACAGATATGAGCAAATTCTTGAGAGAATATATCTCTCAAGCATATATCTGCTATGCTATTGTCAGAGTTATGTCTTTGATACTCAAATGGTTTCTAATGCCTGAAAATTTGCACTTAAAAAGGAAAAAGAAAATATTACTTTTACTTGTCTTTCTGTTTGCTTATCTTGAGTCCTTATAGAGCAGAGAAATTCCTTTTAAAAAGCAGCTGTGATGTAGCCACTATCGCTGATTCAATTTAACACTGATCCTGATAGGAGTTTAGTGTCCTTTATCACTATAAACTGTCTAAAACCGGCATTCATTCTAGAGACATTTCCATATTCAATTCATTTCTTCCAGCATTAAGGTAGTAATAAAAGTAAACTCATACAACAAATGATATCAACACAAGAATCTGACATTAATGTTCAAGTGTCAGTCCAAAAAAATAAATGAATGAGGATGTTGTCTCATTTTTGCAGAATGTAAGGTGCTGAATGCAAACATGGTATGCATATGTCATTGGCTTTGGCAGGAATGGTAATTTAAAGACTAAAGGAAAAGTGGGTTTCCTTGTATGTCTGTTTTCTTGGAACGTAATAACCAGTCCCACAATCTGGAAAACAAAAGAGCTGTTATGTGTCATCTGGTTTCTTCATAAATATTCAGGGAAGACTTTTGTTGCTCTGTGGAAACTGCCTCTACAAACATTTTAAATTTACAAATATTAATTGTTCGTGCAGTCTTTGCTTTCCTAAATACTCCATCCTGTTTGGCTCAGCCCCATGTAAGTGGAATTTGACTGGCAGGACTTCCTTCCTTGCAGCCTAGCAAGGCTTCGAGTGGTAACCAGGCACTTGCTTTCTGCTTTTTCCCATCAAACTGTTTAATTGAGGTTGTAGTGAGAGAGCAAAAAAATTGGAGCAGAGCTATTAGTGGTGGAGGTGCATGGAAACCCTCCTGCTCCACAGCGTACCCACCCAGGAGAGCAGCGTGCCCAGGAGTGCCCACTGCTGTAATGAGCAGGGTGGGTTCCCAGCCACCCACGGCCAGGTCTGCCAGCCACTGCAAGAAACCTGAAACACTGAGTCCTGTAAAGCTTGCATTAGCAGAAACAGCAGCAGCATTTTAGGATACTCTCTGTAAATACACTATAAATGTAAGAGATACTCTATAGTCACTTAAATATTTTGAGGGAGGTTTGGAACTACATGATCTTTAAGGTCCCTTCCAACTTAAACCATTCTATGATTCTATTATTTTATATCTTTGCCTTTAATTTCCAGAATTTCCTGCTAGTATCTCTGCTAGCTGCAGAGATCCATACAAAAATGGCCTCAGAAAGCCAAGAGTGCTCATCTGTTTGATATGTTGTTTGGATAATGTTAAAACAGGTAAAGAATCAAACCAGGAGAGATAAGACCACAGAATCACAAACAGAACACCCAGAAAATTTTTCTTCATAACTTTTAAATAGTTATAGTTATATTAATTATATTAGTTATAAATTTGTCTATACTCTAAATTCCAAAATCCTTGCTGACAGCTTGACCAGCATTGACCTTTTCAGTGCTTTAGGTATAATTTTAACTAATTTCTTCTTTTCTATTCTCCATAAGAGAGTGATGAACTCAACACACAGGCTTTGCAGAAAATAATTTCATTTAGTTGTGCCATTTTTTTAAGCATTCTTAATGGAGGCCATACCTTTTGTTACATTTCTGTAAAGCAGCTTTTTTTCTTTGCTCTCAAGCTGATCTCTTGGCAATAAAATAATGGAGTCTTTGAGCGCATGAAAATGGCTTTAGGAGTGCTCCTCTCTCAACCTTCCTGTGGCAGATGACCTGGTACAAATGGAAAAGGGATGGTCTGCAATGAAAGTAGCATGAAGTCAGCAGTCTTTATCTCTTCTGGTTGGATAAGACTCAGGCTTGTTCTTCAGGCTAGCACAAACAGTGATTAACAGAGCTGTGCTGCTGCTCTTTGCTGAATTCATTCCTCTCACTGCCTACTAGTAAATTTTTCTGATGTGACCATAAGTGGCACTATCCATATCACATTGATAAACATGAACTCATTAAAGCAACCAATGGAGATGGGAGTGTATATTCATTGGTAATGTGCAATCACAGTACTTTAAGGAACTGTAAAAAGTAACTTGCATTTAGCACACCACTGCCAAAAAGGTGGGTTAGGTGTTCCTAACAGGTGGCTTTCTAGCCTCTTTTTAAAGACCTACACTGACAAAGATCATACAAGGTCATACAACCTCCTTGGCAGCTTTTCCAGTGCATCAGTACCACTCGAATCAGAAACTTTCTTATCATTTCTAATCTAGGTTTACAGAACTGTATGATTATTGCTTCTTGACTCGTGGACCTTGGTCTCAGAGGACAGATTATTCCTTTTTTTCATTTTTTTGCCCCAAGCATGAGCTTTCTATGTGTTTGAAGACTTATTATTTCTGTCTTGGATGTGAAATCACCCAGTGTTTTCCATGAAGCGTTCCCTCCACACCCACGCCCTGACCTCTGACGCTTGCTGTTTGAGGACCACTGCCATGGCTGTGGAACTGCACGTTTCAGTTCTGTTCCGTCTTTTAAGAGTTTTGTCTAGAAATTTAAGAAGGTTTCAATAACCAGAGAAAAGGGGAAAAAAAATTAATAGCAGGGCTCCCGACAGCCATGGTGTGACGGTTCTTGATAGCCTTGGTATCGGTGCTTTGAGGTGAGGACAGTGCTGCCGCCTGCGCGGTGCGGGTGCCGGTCCCGCGGGGCTCCCACTCGCGGGGCCCCCCTCGCTAGATGGCACCACCGCACCGATGGACCGGGGAGGGAAGGCGCGCCGGGAAGGATGAGCTCCTGCTCAGGGAAGTCGCTCTCTCTCTTTCCAGTGCCGTGTGGCTGGGCTATTGAGATGGAGAACAAATACGCACACGTGGAGGCCTTGCTTCCTCCAGCTGTGCCGGCTTCTTAGAGATCAATGAGTGCCTTTGTACTGCGTTTCACTGCGCAGTCTGAATGTACCCTGACTCCTTGTCATTTAAGCTCTTTGAGTCTTATCCTCGTGGCCCTTCTTGGTACGTCTTCCTGTTAATACTTACTTAATACACAGGGACTGAAAATATACTTCTGCAGCCAGATTTATGCAGCTCGATAGGCAAGAACCATGAAAAGCACTTGGTACGTGTGCAATTTGAGAGCTGTATTAACAAGATAGCTAGGGTGAGATCCCAGGAAAGAAGAGTAAGGCTTTCGGTTTATGTATTAAAAAGTGATGGTAAGCATAACAGCAGGTGGTACATCACCTGCAGAAGGAAGAGTTATTGTTGAACACTACTTGTAAGTTATAAAAATAATGAGATCACAGAAAGCACACGACTGTTAACTTTGTGACTGCGTAGTCATAAACATGAGAGGTGAATAGTTTGTTGTAGCTAAGGATTAGCTTATGTGCCCGGTATATGAGTAGCTGCTTGCAAAACAGTGTCTTTCAAGCTGCTCCTGTATATACAAATGAAACAGAAATGGGACAGAAAATGGGAAAAGAAGAAAATGAGACAGAAGAGAGGAAGTAGGAAATGTATGGATAAATGAAAACCAAACCAGTATTAAGGATAGGTTGCACTCTATTAATAAGTCACACTTATAAATAGAGAACATGTATTAGGATGTCCAATCAAATTAAAGAAAAAACTTCTCCTGTGTTCTCAGAAAAGTAGGGATTTTTATGATCACAATGTAAGTCCTTTGCATGTGGCCCTTGTTTTGAGAGTTTTGAACTGATCACATATTACCAGTTGAACTACAGGATCAGCTGGTCCTTCATGAGCCTCTTTTGCCTGTGTATCTGTAGAGAAGAAGTTTACGGCCGTAACATTAACATTCTCAGTATTTTTAGCAACATCCAGCTCTGGTCAGGCAGAAATAGATCTCATTTTCTAAAATAGTAAACTATTTTCCAGTGATGACAACTCTGTGCTCACCTTGATTTATTTCAACGGGGTGACCATAAGGTAAGGGCCCGTGGTGGGCTAGGAAAAACATGACTACTTGGATTAATAGCAGCTGCAGTGCTATATAAACACTTAATACACTAAAGGAAACATTTTAGCAGAACACACACAAAACATCACCTCTGCAAATATTTCATGGGTCATTTCCTCTTCTACTTATTTTCTACTCCTGTGGCCTATGAGAAATTTACTGCAAAATTTAAAATGCTTTGGTAGCTAAAGATAGGTCTCCAACGAAAAAGAGTCTGATTGACTAGAAATTTTCCTAAGGAAGCTAAGAGCAGATGTTGTTTCTTCAGGCTTAATAAGGCAGGAACCACCACTCTCCCTCCTTTCTGAGGTGAGGGTCCCATGACAAAGGCTGTCAGGAGCAGAACAGAACCTTTAGCTATATTTAAAGGGAAGTCCTAATATCTAAATCAGAAGCTATTACTGCTTAGAGATCTCTTAGCTGAACATCACTTCCTTCTTCCCCCTGTATAGCAGGGGGTAGAACCAAAGACTTCTCATGGACCAGAACCAGAACCTCAAGGCTCTGCAAGGTTTAAGGACTAGCCCTAACCAAAGTCAGCTTCAACGTGAGGCTGTATCATTTCTTGAAAATATAGCTTGTTAGCAACTTTTCCCCAAAAACTTTTCAAGCTAGCTTAAAAAGTAGCAGTTCCTGAAACCCCCCACCATTTCCTATCTGGAAGAACCGCATTCAGTCTGCTCCTAATCTTCGCCCTCCTGCTTGCTAGCTCTGCCTCATTTCCCACCACATCAGCAGTGTCCTGGATGCAGGACAGTCAAGACTCCTTTGGAGTGCAATGCCAGAGCCAGATGCTGGCATGGCTTTTGCATGTAGTGTTATTCCTACTTCTTACTGAGGTCCATGGACACTGAAAGAGAAATCCAGGCTATTTTCGTATGTTTTCTGTTCTTACTGGTATCCCCAAATGGCTGATTTAACTGCTCCCACACCCAGAGTTAGCCCCACTCTGCAGTCCCTGCCCTATGTCATCCCAAGCTCACAAACCCCTTCCTTGAGAAAAGGGTAACAACACAAATAAAAAGTTAGGAGAAGCACATGTATGTGGCAAAGTCTGGAGCCTGACTTCACTGTGACTGCTGACACATGACACTTGTAAGGAAGTTTTCTTGATGTAGGTAGTTTGAGTGACCTTGCATAGTTTTATATACACAGGTCTTGGAGAAGAATTTCTTTCTTTCCTTGTTTTTTTCTTTTCCCTCTGGTTTTATGTTAATATTTATATCAATATGTATATACATATCAATATAATGCATATCATATACATAATACATATCATAGACATATATATAATGCATATCACAAATATAATATATATGAATATATATTTATATTTATTTATAGCGATGTTTTCCCAGTGTACTACAAACCAGGAAGGATGTACTTTGGAGGTAGGGCAGGATCTGTTGCTATATTTTACAGGAAATTATTTCTTTCTCAAAAGAATTCACTTCCTTACTTTACATTACCACGCTAGTTTGCAGTGTAACAGACCACATTTATCAAGCTGTATGAAACCAATCAGTTTTTGATAACACTCTCACAACCCGTGGGCTGAACACTAATCTTGTGCAGAGGTGACTGTCCTTTCTGGACAAACATTCAGTTAAATAACTCTGATTCTCCAGATCCTCCCTACTGCACTGTGTTAACAATTAAAGTGAATAATCTGCAGGTGGAAAAATCTGCTTTGTTCCATTGTCAAGAATGTCGTCTGATGGGATTCATGCAACACACTTACATGTGCTTGGAAGTAAAAGACTGAAAGGTGGCATAGTGATTGCTCAAGGCAACACAACCCACATTTTTTTCCTCCCGTTAAAGATTTACATGGATCACTTGTTATATGAGTATTCCCATGGTATTAATATTTACAGGAAGAAAACCTATCAGTAAGAAATTACCATAAAAATTCTGGAAATCTCCGTCTTCACCTGTACTTAGACTGCTAAAGTTACTGATCCTTACACACATACTTGTTATACAAACTTGCCATAGAAGTATATTTGAGATTTTTCTTCTATGTACATTACAATTATTTGCACTCAACACCTGCTTTCCTAACAAATTTTGCATACTTAGATACCTGTTAAACTGCTGTCAATTCACACACCTTTAAAATACATCCCCTAGTAAAGACATCCTAAAAAAACTGCAAAACAGTTTGGGATGGAAAGAGGAAATTGGTTTGTTCAACTGAATGCAGCTAAGTAGATGGGAAATGGGATCTGTTCAGGATGCTGGTGCCGTCTAATTTGGCAGGAAGTAAAATATTCAAGTGCCATTTTATTTATGAATCTGATGATGATTACTTGAGTCCATTTGCTTGTATAAAATGTACTTTTATGTTTGGTGTGGAAATGAAGTGCATAATGAAGAAATAAAGTACAGTAGATAGATGTCTTACAATGACACAGACTACAGCTGCTGATAAACTAAAAATCCTACTCAGCTCTCCTGCTCCACCAAGAAGACATTACAGGTAATCCGTGCTTCTGAGATCTCAAAATAGCTCTGGAGAAGAGATGAAACTCTTTTTGAAGCTTTGAATGGATCAGCTACTTTGAGGCACTTCTTGCAGTAAGAAAGGAGTTTAAGTTCTCAGAAATGTTTTTCCTGGAAGCAGCAGCATCATTTACCTCTTATATTTGCACATGTACACATGATCACACAAACATATATATTTATACATATGTATTTATATTAAAGAAAAATAATATTTTTTCTTAAAACAAGAAATAATCCTTTTTTGTCTCCCAAGACACTGTGCACTGACAACAAATGGTGTTAATTCCAGCCTCTGGGTCTGCAGCTGCAGACTTTTCAAATGGGTACAGATGGACCAAGAGCTGTAAGCAGACTCATTTTCCTTCCTACATAACATTCCTATAGAGGTGCCACATGCACACTTCAAGAACAATCTGATGGGCTGTGGGAAACTGCAAGTAACAAATACTACAAGAATGGAGTAGGGAGAAGAACTCAGAGAAGCCTATCAGAAAATAAGACATTACAGAAGAGTGTGACCAGGGGAGATTTGCGAAATTTGCAAATTTTAGAAATGGCAGAGTTTTTCTAAAGAATTTCTCAGTCTTTTAAAGAATTGAGACAATTGCAGAAAAAAAGCTCAAAATATTTGATATCTGTCACTCTTCATTTTTGCTCTTATGACATTTGCCTCTTCCTAACCTCCTATCTTCCAGGACTGTCATCCTTTTATTCTGTTTTTAAAAGCTTTTATCTCCTGTGGGAAGGAGAGGATGATTTATTTCTTCCTGCTGTTCCCTGTTCCTCATATCTGCCTCATCCCAGACCTCCAGAATGTAACCATATTTTGTCCAGTAATTCCTGCGTCACCCTTTTTATCTTGCTTTATGTTAACATTTCCTTTCCTCTGTCTCTCATTTTGGTTCTGCTGCTCCTACCAGAACACACACTTCAGCTTAAATGAAAGGCAGTAAAAGACAACTTGCCTGATGTAATTTTAACCATCATCCCCTTTCTTCTATACTTGCTCTCATTAGATGAAATTCAATTACTTTTGCAGAATCTTCTGTGATGAAGTTATTTTTCTTGTGTTTTTGTTGAATGCTCATTATAGTTGTTAGATTAGTTTATTTAGACAGGAGAAGAAGACAGCAAAAATGGTCAAAGAAGTGTCTCTGTTCACTCTAAAAATCTGAAGTGCTATAAGGCTGCTGTGGATAGGAATATGCAATGAATATAGTTGTCTATATCACTGCTGATTGTAACATTTATTGCAGCTCCACTCTGTTAATCAAATTAATAAATTACCTGCAAGCCAACATTAAGACAAAAATTAGGGAAGAACTATAAGTTCTTTCTCATGGCAGAGCTGCAGAGAATTTGGCTACAGGCATAAATAGCTAAGCTATCATATTGCCTTTGAATTTAAAAGAGAGAAAAGTCACATTCCCAAACAATACTTTCATTGTAAGAGATTGGTAGTTGTTGAAGCCACTAAATACAAGCTACAAATTGGCAGTGTAAAGTTTATTTTTCTTGGCTGAATTCTAGGGATTATTTTTTTTTGGCCTCATACTTCTCTGGTTAGCTAAATTGTATAAATATCAGATAAATTATTTTTAATTTAATCAAGTAGGTGCCCCTTAGAAGCAGTGACAATACTAAGAAATACACTGTTCCTGTGTTCTAGTTCTGGACTAAAACCTTGCCAGAAAGGTGCTTCTTGAACATTTGCCCACTTTATAATCCAAATAGCAGTTAAGGGATGAAAACTGCAGTGTCCTGGCAGTGCAGATTTACAGACAGTGGCTCCAAAGGAGTCCAGAGCCAGTGGGTGTGAACTGACCCTGCCAGGGAGAAGCAATGTAATGCAGACCACAAGAGAAATCCGTAATTATTTTTTCCACATTTACAGGTATTATATTAGAATATCAAACTGCATACTTCAATAAAGTAATTTTGTGACTGTAGTAGGGGAGGGTCCATTGTCTTAAAGACTGGATTATTATCTCTGCTGGAAGACATGACCAGCATTGTACACCTCCTCTCTGACTGTGGCCTGGGGGTTCTGCATTTCCAGCATTTCCAGCTACATAATTCCCATCACACTTGTTACACAACTCTGTTACACACAGTTAAACTGCAAGTCAAGACAATATCAGATAAATGTCAGATTAAAAGTCAGATTAAATTTCAGATTAAAATGTCAGAGAGAGGGAAAACAAACTTCAAGCTGCACACTAAAGGCAATTCTGATAATATAGATAGAAGAAACGATACTGCTTTGAAAATACACCAGGACGTGGATCTGATAAGAGGCTCTGGCATGACCTTAATATGTGGTGGTCCTAGACAATTCATTTTAATTACTTCAACTTATATTTCTATCTTCAGCTTAAAAAGTATGTATTTTTTTCTGAAAGGATACTTGGTGGCCTGCAGAAGCAATAATTGTTTTCAAAAGCATATTTGGAAGATTATTATAAATCCCTGCAGAGCCTAGTTGCTAATTTGCTATTCCAGTCATTCAGAGATTTGAGATTAACTTCAAGTTGTTTATTAACAAGAATGAACATCTATAAAATTGCATTTGTTCCATGGTAAAATATACATAATACATTCCAATGTTGTGATAAAATGCTTTGATATTCACTTTCCTGCTCCACATCATTGGATTAAGTATTCTCATAAAATCACAGGGGGTAAATATGTTGATTGTAACAGTCTCCTTGTTTCAATTTTCTTTTATTAAATACTTTTTTGTATTTTGTGTAAGTGTTCACACTGTCAAAGAGACAGAGGTTACTAATGAAGGCTTTGGCACGCTTGAAAGTAACTGAAAACAACAGAGAATTTGAGGTGAAAGTTGGGACAGTTGTTTTGTGAAATGTTTTGTTTTCACTGATTTATGGGTATGTATTAATATATGTCAATGTCCATATAGCTGTATGTTAAGTGATATTCATAAAACAGAGAGAAAAAAAAAGTAGAGATTTTATTTTAGGCAGTATGCAGATAACAAATCATCAGTTGGATCTGGCAGTGACTGCAAGTCCCCCACTTTGATATACTAATTTGTGGACCAACAAAACTTCCCTAAAGTTTGCTTGTATTTCCATTTTTAAGAGTATTTTCCAATTTGGATAGTCCATAAGCATTATCACAGAGGTTTTACAGGCTAGAGAAACTTCTTATTTCTCCAGAACAGTGTTACTCTTATTAATTACTTCTTTGTTTTTCAAGAATGGAGCTGTATGACAGTTATTATGACATAATCACTTATTTCTGTTAACTCATTTTTGCTTTCCTCTGTTGACTCTGATAAAAATATTTCTTTTCTGATTTCTCACTTGTGCTTTCCTTAATAAAGTTTTCTTCTTATTTTTATTGTTTGTTTGCTTTAGAAAAACATAGTGAAACGTATGCCATAGTGGGAAAGAAGGCTTCACTTGTCATTAGAAAATCATTCCATTTGATTTTGAAGGCTTGACACAATATTTCTCCATCACGTGTTAAAGCTTCCACAATTCTTTCTGCCAACAAGGTGCCTGTGGCTCTGCTATATTCTTCCAAATTGGCTCCTGCTCTGGGTTAATGAGCAAATTTTTTGGCTCTTATTTTATTTGGCTTTCAATCAAATCTTGCAAGCTTTGATAGTTAAACTCATTTACAGGTATGAGTTTGTATTCCACCAAACTGTCTTCACCAGATGCAATAGTATGTTAGGAATTAAGTCAAACTCTGCTTTCCTGGGCCATGCTGGCCTAATTACAGTAGAGTATGCTTTAATGAGAGTTCTTCTGAGCTGCCTCTGCCTGATATGGCAAACAGCCCAGAGGCAGATTCCAGATCCCAGTGTCAAGAACTGATTCATTGCTTGTCTGCAATTGACAGCTGGGCTTCAGGGTCTAGATAGAGAGCTAGAATAAGACTCTCTTTCAGCTCATGTATTGAATCCAGAGTTGATGACCTTTTACAGCGCAGATGTAGCTCAAAGGCCAAATATAACAGATTTGTCACATAGAAGATAATGCATGGATTATGGAGAAATAAGACAGTTTTGATTAAATTAACTCAAAGGCTTTAAATTGCAGATCAAATAATGGTCCCTGAGAGTGGAAGGCATTTCAAAGGGTAGAAAAACAAAGAATGATCAGGAGTAAAACAGATCTTTTTGTCTGAGAGTGAAAAGAGTGAAAGGTCACTAGTTATATAAATGACATAGAGAGTGGAAAGCATTTCAAAGGATAGAAAAACAAGGAGTGATCAGGAGTAAAACAGCTCTTTTTGTCTGAGAGTGATGAGTGATAGGTCACTAGTTATATAAATGAATTTTGCCGTCTTTATTTTAACTGTTTGAACCTATGAGAGCTAATCCCAAGCCAACTTTGTTTGTGTGTCCTTCCTCCTTCTCATCTAATGTTGTGCACTTCGCAAAACACCGAAAAAGAAAAACTGTCGTAGCGTAACATATGAAATATTATTGCTAGTTATATTATGGAGGAAAAAAATGCAGTTTCTGCTCCTAGAAACTCTATTGCTCATCCCAAACAATATTCATGCCTCAGGAAAGGCAGGAAAACACTACAGGAAACCTTTCATAAATCTGCTTTGTTTAATCAAAAATATCATTGTTCTTGGCTAGCTCTCAAGGCAAATGTCATGGCATCCCATAATGCCAGCTGCAGGAACAGGCTCATATTCTCCTGGTAGACACTGTAACTCAGCCTGACCTTAATAGAGTGAAGAACTGGAAGAGTGGCCTGGCTGTGAGTTGGGAGATTTTGTTTGAGAGACTCTCCTCAGATATACCAGTCCACTTTTTTGGATTAAATCTGTCAAGTTGTAGTACAGAATAATACATTTTTCCTCCTGTCTAGTTCCAGGGATAACAGCCAATTTGAAACTTCTTTTGGAAGACTTTTGTTCCCTGCATCTGTAGATGTTTGAATGTGTAGTGTATGGAGTGGTGTTATGTTTAGCACCCAGCATCTTTCAGACTTTCTTTGATACTACTGTTTCAAACAGGCATGTTCTCTTCCATTAAATAGCTCAAGTTCAAGTGGTTTAAATCATATTTTTTCAAACTAGAGAACAGCATTACTCACATACCAGAATGCTAAGTAATGTCTGGGATTTATTGAATCATTCAGCAAAGTTGACCACAGACAGTTGCATATAGAACAAGTGCTGGAAGAAAAATAATCTATGATGATGTTCATTATACTATAACACACGCAGACTGAGAGCCAAATACTTGGTATCATTTCTGTCTCTACAATTATTATATTTCTTTTTAAACCTTTAACTAGCTTGACAGTTTTTGTTATAGAGGGTTTGAGCACAGAGGAAATATGTAGGGAAATTTAATGTTAATTTGACATCTTGGTAAAGCAGCTATGGGCTATAACAAGATTAATATTTATTGGTGACTTTAATGAATAGGTAACTTTTACTGCCAAGTTAGTGTTGTTGCACACTTTTAAAAATCTTACATTTCAAGTGTATTTGCAAAATTCTATTGCTGTTTTATTTGGCAAAAAGAGCACTATTGAAGCTCAAATTGGAACAGGGCAGTTTTTTGCATCTGCTCCTAGTATTCCAGATACTGACGAGTCTTTGCCAGCTTATCAACCTTTCATAGATAAAGTGCTACTTGAGAAAAATGCAAAAATAATAAAATGGGTGTTACTGATCAGTCAATGCTAATGTAAAGTGTCAGAAGTAAGTGAACAGGTGTTCTTTGGAGTTTTAGGCCCTTACTACTTTCTAAATATTTAGCTCATTTTACAATCACAAACTGAGTATCCAAAAATTGAGCAAAGGCAGAAAGAAATAGTTATTTCCTGTATGAAACTCTAATCTGAAATTTCTTTGCTATTAACTATTATGAGCAAAAGAACATCAAACAAAATAATTATGAAAATACCACAATAAAAAAAGAAAAGTCATGCAAACTTATTTTTGCTACAGTGAATCCTCTTGGTTTGATTGGGGGTTTTGGTTTATATTATGTTACAGCCCAGAGAAAAACTTTAACTTTGCTTTGCCTTATTTTAATTGTGTTATTTGCACATAAAAGGATATTTGTTGTGTGGATTAAGTGGTTTGTGAGCAGGAGTGGATAACATAATTATGGTTTAATTTTTTTAGAAGACTGTGGGATGTATTTCCCAGAAGTGAAAAATCATCCAGACAAGTATTTACGAAGATGTCCTGAGTCTGTAAAAAAGTGGCTGAAACAACTGAAGAATGCTGGAAAGATTCTGCTGTTAATTACCAGTTCTCATAGTGACTACTGCAGGCTTCTGTGTGAACATGTCCTTGGGTAAGTGCAAAGTCCATTTCAAAGTATATCTATCAAACAGCAACTGGAGATAAGCCTGAGTTATTGGGAAGCTAATTTGAGTTTTGTTTGTGTATGGTGAATCACTTGGTTCTGAGTTTTGTGCTGGGCCTCTCTCTGGTAGAGCATTACAGGGTACTTGACACAAAGTAGTCCATCTGTGAGCCTGTGAGCTGTGTCTGACTCACAGCACACTTATAACCTGCATCCTTTTAGAGGCATCATGATGGGATTGAAGATGCCAGGGAATTATATTTCAGGCCAATCTCCTATACACCATCTGATTTGTAATTTTATTGTAAACCTTTGCTAGACTGTCTTATTTGAGCCACTTCCTTTGTTGCCTCTCCGGCAGTGAATGCAACTAGTAGTACTGTTCCATTTCCTTGCAGTAAATCTGGAGGAAAATCTTAGCAATACTTTTTCCCATTAGTGGTTTCCAAAAGATAGCTGTGCATGAGAAATGTGCTTCATCACAGCAGAAAAGATAAAACAGGCAGTTCATTGCGCTTGGCAACTGGTGGAGACTGTAGTTGCTGATGGAAACAGCTGGTTTTGGCATAATGTTAAGGACATGCCTGGTCGAGTCAAATTCAGTGAAATTCAGCAGAACTACCACCTAGAAAAAAAAAGGAAATTAATCAGTGATGCAAATAAGTCAGGTGGGTGACAGAGTGAGACTAATAATTTATTGTTAATCAAAGAAATAAAGTAGTTCGATATGAGCCTACCTTGGCTGTCAGGGTATGCCAAGGGAACAGCAGAATGAATGCAGCAACACTAAGAAAACCATGGGAAAGGTAAAAGACAGAGCTACTTTCCAAAACCAGTCCTGCCAGTATCACTTCTTTTTCATGCTCTCTAGGCTAAATGCTAAAATGAGGCATCAACTGTGCCAGTTCTCACTGTTTTGCATTAACATTATACTTGCTGGTTTGAGGGGCAAATCTGCCTCCTGACAAAAAGCATTTCTCCTTTATGAGCAAGATGCCTGTGAATTAACTCTTCTGTGTAAATCTGTCTAGTTATTTCCTAAATGAAAATTTGGTATAAAAGTAAATTCTTGGTCACATAAAATGATTTTGTCTTTCTGTTCCTTGGTGAATAGTGTTCAGCTGTTTAAGGTAGCTGTAGAAATCCTGCTGGAAGACAGTAAGCAAGATATCAGAAACAATCAGTTGTCTTTCAAAACACCAAAAAAGATATTCTGCTAGAAGGATACTGCTTCACTCTCTCTTTCCACAAAAGTATAGGATGTTCTACAGTATTTATTACAACCATATTTTCCAGCGATTCATGCAGTGTGGCTTCCAAGTAGCTTTTGGAGAACTGAGTACTCCACTGTCCACTAGACTTTAGTGAAATGGGGTTATTTTCCTGAAAGCGTAAACTTTTTATTGGCTTTGTTTGTTCCATGCGTCTCATATCAGACAAAAAGACTCTGCGTACCTGTGCTGCTTTTTGCTGCACTGGAATATAATTTAGGTTCACACCAATTATCTCTGCCCTTAACTTTGTTTGACCAGGCTAACTGGATTTTATTCTTGACATCAACACTGCAATTTATTCTTGATATCAAGACTTACAAATTACACCTACATAGTCCTTTATTAATTCTATTCCTACTCCTTTCAGTTAATCAATATGATACTGAAAACCCCAAAATTGTTTAGTATGAAATTAAAAAAAAACCACAATAATAAATATGAAAAACAGAGATGCATGTGAAATTTTAACCTCTTACAGTTACCTTGTAACTGTTTACTTTTTTACACTTTATTAAAGAAGCTCCTTTTTGGCTAAGAAATTATTTTCTTCATAAAACCTTTGCTGGGAAATTCATACTTAAGTGTATCATTTACCATTTCATGAGGAAAATATCCCAGTTGTGTTCATCTGACCGAATCGTCCTTAACTAGAACACATTTTGGTAGGGAAAGGAAGTGTAAGAAAAAACTTCATTTTGAAGTAAAATGAGAACTGTTTCCCAGCCAGAACACAGACATACTGCTAGGATCAGTATATAAGACATGTAAACCTTTAAAAGCAAGTGCCAGTTCATTCACACAGCAGCATCATGGTGTGACTTTTCAGTCTTACCTACCACTAGGATGCTGTCCAGTTAATTGAACATTTAAGTGGTGGCAGAAGCACACCTGAAGATGAGTTAATCATCACATAGTCACTGGAGCCAAGTGTATTTCACCTTTTCAGGAATGTTAGACACCTAAAAGTGAGAAACTTTTTGAAGCTGGTAATTTTGTTTCTCTCTGTGATTGGTGGAGAGAAACCACTGGCCATTATCCTTCACAATTTATTCTGCATTGTGGAATTATGTCTGAAATAAGAGGGATGAATTACCTTTCAAGAATGTGGATGTTTCTCCATTGGCTCTGTCTGTGGTGTCAATGACTATCTGATTTCGGAGTGCAGTTTTTAGGAGGTTAAACTTATGATACATGTATAAGATACATCCTGCCCTTTGTGTTAGCTATTTACTGTAACCACAGGCCACTCTGCCAATCACAGGCAGTAACTGGAACAGATTTGATTTATATATAGTGTTACATAGTAATGTAACACAAAATCTCTCACGAAAACAGTAGCTTTGTCCATGAGATTGAATATATTGTTTCAGAAAAAGCCGCAGGTAGCACATCGCCTCACACAAAGCAGTTTTTGAACAGATCAATAAAAACTTACCAAATCTTCTGAAAAGTCTGTTTATTCTGTTTTAATTTTTTAAACAAAGCACTTGCCACTTTTCCCACAAAACAGAGAGTCATAGAATCATTTAGGTTGGAAAAGGCCTTTAAGATCATTGAGTCCAAGCATTAACCAAGCACCTCTGTGTTCACCACTAAGCCATATCACCAAGTGCCACATCGACACATTATTTGAACACTTCCAGGGGTGGTGACTCCACCACTGCTCTGAGCAGACAGTTCCATTGCCTGACCACCCTTTCTGTGAAGAAATTTTTCATAAAATCAAATCTAAACCTGCTCTGATGCAACTTGAGGCCATTTCCTCTCATACTCTCACTTGTCAATTGTTCTTTGTTGTGCTCCTGAAATGTTTGCTTTGTTTTGCAAATTAAAGCTTAATTTACCTACCGGTGGATGGATTATTTGCACCAGATGCTAATTTGAGAAGTTTATCTCTGTTAAAATTTTTCACCTGAGGAGAGAAGAAACCAGCCTGTTTGCTCAGCATCTGGAATCTTCCACATGGAAGCACATTTTAAAAATACACCATTGTAATATTACTGGTTCAAAGGCAAAGGTTTACATATAGTCACAAGTGGAGAAAAGTTAGACAAAGGTAAAATTTCATTAGAGAAAGGAGATTTAAAGGACTTTTATTTAAAGGCTGGAATGTAATTTGAACACAATCCAAAATCTGTCTCTCATAAGGAGAGCATTTGGTTTTTGACAAGATTTCTCAGTCCAATGGAAGATCGTGAATTATTTGAAAGTAATATAGTTAACTGGTTTACTTCCAGCAAACTTCCTTTACTGTTAACGGCATTTCAGTGCCTGTGTCCATCCTGGACTTGCCATCTGTGATTTCTTTGTTCCATGCAAGAGTAACCATCATTTTTTGGGTGATGTAGGTCATGAAGTCACCTAAGCAATGAAATATTTCTAATAAAATAAAGTACGTCATAGATGAGGAATGTTTTCTTATATACCATGCTGAGACATTTAAACTGATGGGATTTCCACAGTTCAGATAACAATCTGAATATGGGGACCTAATGATCTTCAAAAAATCTGAATTTAATTGTGGGATTCAGCTGGCAGATGAAGACTTGAAGCTGGTGGCTGTTTACTTGTAGTCACATGTCCAACCTCCCTGTAACCAGCAGGGATGTAGTGAAAGCAGCCAGTGGAGTCTGAAGAGAGAGTTCAGCTGTCAAAATGGTGCTTCAATTTTGGAATATGTGAAATCACACTCTAATTTTCATCGGCTGTGAATTAGATCTCTGTTGTCTGCCAAGGGCATCTTAGGGCTGTGTACACCATCAGTATGGATACCAATAATATAAGCATCTGTGTTTATGTGTCTTCAGTTACTTCCTACCCCATCACCTCAGACATTCTTCTTTGAAAAGAAAATCCCTCATTTACAACTTTCTGTTCATGTCTATGCATATGTTGCCATCTCAGGATGAAAATATGTCATCTGTTACATGTTCTCCTGAGATCAGGGAACATCTTTTTACAAATAATGAGTGTTCTCACAGATCACTCACTCAAACACTCTGAGTTTGACTCTCTTTTGACAACCTCAGGGACAGAATAATAATGGTGACACTGAACAAGCATTGAAAAAAAAAAGTGGCAGAAGAAAGTGCCTTAAAGAAATACTCTGATATTTTCTTAAGTCTTAAAGAGTATTTCAGGACATTTTAACTAATTTGGTAGTTTAACTAATCATGTTTACTTTACTTTCTAGGAATGATTTTGAAGAGTATTTTGACATTTTGATCACAAATGCTTTGAAACCTGGTTTCTTTTCCCATACACCAAACCAAAGACCTTTCCGAACCCTTGGTAAGTTGCAGCTGTAAGTCTCTTCTCATCTGCTTACCTCTATGGGGGG